>JADRCD010224051.1:0-28213 GCA_019843815.1 Montemys delectorum | reverse complement strand
TAACAACAGAAATAACAGGAAGTAACAATTACTTTTTCTTAATATCTTAATATGAAAATTAATATTACCAACATATCCTAATTGATTGAAATCCAAAAATATGAGGAATTAGAAATTTGTTGGCTGTCATCCAGTTGTCTCTCTAATTTGGTAATTGGAGAAATAGTTCCAATATTGTACAATCCATATACACTTTCTGCTTGTTTGTACGTGACAGTGTCTTCTGGGTTCCACATAATGGTCTTGAAATCAGGCTTCTCCTATCTCAGCCCCTTTATTAGTAGGATTGTACTCTCTCTTATTTGATGTTTTTATACTATACTATAGTTTTCAGAACAGCTTACATATTTCAAAATTTATACAGCCAAAAGAAACATGAAACTAGGCAATTAACTTGGGAGGTGGCTTGTAAGAGAACAACAAAGAGTGAGGCTGAATGCTTTGCTTGATATTTGTAACTATTGTATCAAGTTTGAAAGAGGACTTTATAAGTTACTCTTTCTCTGATATGAATGTCTTTCAAAATCACCACAGCCAATGAACCAGATCCTTACCCTCACCTGATGTCTGTGCCATACTCCAAGCAGAACCATTGGTCATTGAAATGGTGGATGACTTCATGGATAGAGCATCTTAATAAACACCATTTCTTTCTTTTTTCTTTTTTTTTTTTTTACAACAAGAACAAACTCCTGTTGCCTCTCCCCTCCCCATGCCTGCCACCCCACCCTCTCCCACTTATTGCCCTGGCATTCCCCTACACTGGGGCACAAAACCTTCACTGGGCCGAAGTCCTTTCCTCCTATAGATGATCTAATTTGCGATCCTCTACTATACACATGCTGCCAGAACATTCAGTCCCACCCTGTACAGTCCTTGATTGGTGGTTGGGTCCCTGAGAGCTCTGAGGGTACTAGTTAGTAATTGTTGTTCATCCTAAGGGGCTGCAAACCCTTCAGCTCCATAGAACCTTTCTCTAACTCCTTCATTGGGGACCGTGTACTCAGTTCAATGGATGGCTGTAAGCCTCTACATCTGTATCAGTAATACACACATTTCTTAAATGAATGTAAGCTGTTCTCTGTGGGCTGAGAATGATGACAATCACTGAAGTCAAATAGCTTTGACCTTAGCAGGAAGTCTGTATCCAAAAGTCCTGGCTACAATTCATTCCTTGGCCCAGCAGAACTGTCAACTCTCAGCTTAGCTGCTATTAGGTAAAATCCTTTGGTGATGTGAGGGTCATTGAAGTACAGCCTTATTACAATGAACTCCAATGTCTAAAAATTGTTCTTATTTTGGACTTTTACCACAGTAAGAGCCAAGATTGTAAGCTATACTAAAAACAAAACATAGAAACAAAAAGCACTTTATCTATTAATGTTCATTTAAAACAATACTAGTAGTGATGTATTATTTTAAAATACACAGTTAATATATTTGAGTTATTTCAAATTTATTTTGAGACAAATGTATCTATTTTTAGTATTGCTGTAGACAAGAATCTACAAAATAATGTTTTTATGATACTCATTTTTATTGTTACAATATTTTATAATTTTAAACAATATATCAAAATTAAAAAAAAAAACGAAAGCTATTGCAGGTATTGAAGAGGTTCTCTTGGAGGATTTGAGGTGCAAAAGGGAAACAAGAATGTGATGTAATTCTATTTACTTAAAATATGTTTTTTAAATGTTAACAAATTCAGATAAACTGAAATCATGTATGTATCTTTTGTCATCATAATGCAATAAAACTTAAATCAATTAAAGATGTTTAAAAATCCAATTTATATGCTTACATTATATTTTAAAGATTTGTTTATTTAATGTTCATATTTGTTTTGCTTGTATGTATGTCATCTATGTGAGGATGTTGTATTCCTTGGAACTGGAGTTACAGGTCACTTGTACACTGCCACGTGGATTCTGCAAATTGAATTTGGGTCTGCTGGAAGAGCAGGCAGTGTTGTTCTTAACTGCTGAGCCATCTCTCTATCCCTAGGCTTAAATTTTTAATCAAACAGTCTTCTCTAATCTTTAAGGAGGCAAAATCATCCATAGCCACAGTACATTTTGTTAGTATATTTATATTGAAATTTGTTGTCCATTAATAGAAAATACTGGAAAATATTGTGTCCTAGGAAAAGCTTTGTTGTGTTAATGAAAACACAGAAACAAAATCTAGCAAGAAGAAATGGTCTGATAAGTGAAATATCATGATTTGCTATGCAGTTTGGCTTCTTGATTCAGAGAAGCACAATTAATAACATGTGCATCTAAGAAGACGCACAGACTTGGTTATGGCGTTTAGACAAGTGTACATTTTCCAATGATAACTGAGGAAAATTTAGGACTGAATGTCTGACTTCAAACTATCTCGATAATGTGGTGTACTATTTATCACTTGCATGTTTTTACATTGAAACTTCTCCATGCAGCACAGTGAACACACATTTATTCCAGGAATCTTCAGGGGCTGCTAGTGAGGGCACATCAGTTGACAACAATTCAAGTGGTAGAAAGATAGATCACACTGAAGTTTATATTCTTATGAACTGTTACACACCATTCTCTGAATCCTAAAAGCTGTATGTTGGCATTGGATTTGTGAAATATGCAGTGTCAGCTTGGTGTCTGTGGGTACTGATAATATGTGCACAATTCTTTTCATATAATTAACTTTCAGTGGCATGCCTTGTGTTTGATTATAATAGTTGATTGTTATTTCTTGTTAAAGAAATAACTGAATTGTTCTTAAAATCTTGACAAGTTAATATACTACTACGATGGGTTGGCGACTTACATTTCAATTATTTACCAATTACACTACACACTTTTTTCCTAAATCTGGGATTCAACTGCAACAGAAGGTGAGTAAAAGAAAGATCTAAAGGTTACCTGATGGGCAGTAATGGTAGGGTCCAAAAGGAGAAACAAAGCCTTCTAAAGACCAACCTGACAGACTTCACAGATATTGTATCCTTAAGTGCTCATTATGTAGATGACTGTAATTTGTGTGGAATTAAGTTTAAAGAAACTGAAACGTAGTGCCATTATGTCCACAGAATTGTCTAGGATATGAGAAAGTGTTTAAGAAATTTCTTCTTTTCAGTAGTTTTGTTTATTGAAAAAAGAAGTCAAGAAGAAAGAAACAAAGGAAAGCTGAAGCACTCTTTGAAATTATACGAATCCCTTGCTTTCATCTCTGTGTATTGATTAATCGTTTGCCTGAAGTGGAATAGGTTGGCAGAACATCCAGCAATTAAACATTATGTTAAACTATACATTAGACAATTAAGTACTATTAATAAAGATAATAGAGGAAAAGTAAATGCATATACTCCCAAAAAATCTAGAAATACCTTTGTTAGACTGAGAGGCCTGTGCTAATATTCACATAGCCTGGAAGGAAGGAGAGTTCTATGAAAAGATAAACAAAATCAATAACAGATTTGTGATTAAGAGGATTAACTTCATCTTTGCTGCACATTTGGAAATGAATAGATTAACATTTAATCATTATGTTTTAAGTAGAATTACTATGACTTTTTTGTTGCATTTTCTTCTTCACAGTTTTAGCATAGACAGTCAAATCTCAATGTTGCAATTACAAATGTCTTTGCTACTGAGAATTATTGATATGATCACATTATTATTGTCTGCCAATCAACAAGGAACAAAAAAGTTTCTGAGTGAAAAAAAAAAAAAGACAACAAAGTAGATAAAATGCTTGCTATTCAAGTGCAAACCTTGAGTTGAGAAGCCCTAGACAAGCCACACAGTACCTGTGAGACAATGACTGAGGAGCCTCAAAAAGCTAACTACAATAGCTAGAGTTAGCAACTCCAGGGTGAAGATGAGTCAGTTGCAGAAAATAGAGAGTTATCAAGGGATATGCCCAAGATCAAGTTGGTACCAGCATATGCACACACTCTTCCATAAAGTTAGGAGTGCATACACACATGTGTATTCTACACCCCCCACACTAAATAAACAAGTCAATTGTGTTTTAAACTGAATAATATTTTAATCGCATTCATTTTGTCCACGTAATAATTGAAAATGTCTGAGGTTCAGGTGATAGCTGAGATGACACAGTGTCTGCCATGCAAGCATATGGAGTAAAATTTAGGTCCCTGCCATACTGTCATAAACTAAAAAGCAAGGCATTGTCACACACCTCTGTAACTCTAGAACTGGATACCTGTCAAGGGTAGACCATCATCACAGTTATGTTATGTGGCGATCTACTCAAGACAACAGATGAGTTCTGAATTCAGTGACCATCTTTCCTTTAATAGTAAAGGAAAGAACAATAGCTGAATAAACCTAGTGTCTGCACATGTATCCACCCACAAAGTGCACAGGTGCACAGACATATTAGATAATTAACAAAGAAGCTATGGCCATGAATCTCAATAATATGCTTCCTTAAATAAGAGCTTTGAAAAATCAGTTGATTTTTTTTCTTTTTTTCTTTTTCTTTTTCTTTTTGTGATGCCTTTTTTTCTCTTTTACTGGATATTTTCTTTATTTACATTTCAGATGTTATCCATTTTCCAGGTCTCCCTTCTGGAGACTCCCTATCCTATTCCCCCTCTCCCTGCCTCTGTGAAGGCGCTCGCTCACAAACCCACCTACACCTGCCTTCCTGTCCTGGCATTCTCCAGCACTGGTGCATTGAACTCCATCAGGCCCAAGGGCTGCTCCTCCCACTGATGTCCAAGAAGGGCATCTTCTGCCACATATGTGGCTTGAGCTATGGATCCCTCCATGTGTACTCTGGTTGGTAGTTCAGTCCCTGGGAACTCTGAGGAGTCTAGCTTATTGATACTGTTGCTTCCCCCATGGGGATATAAATGCCGTCAGTTCCTTCAGTCCCTTCTCCAACTTCTCCATCAGGAACCCCACATTCAGTCCAACGGTTGGCTGTGAGCATCTGCCTTTGTTATTTGTCAGGCTCTGGAAGAGCCTCTCAGGAGCTAGCCATATCAGGCCCCCTTCAGAAAGCACTTCCTAAGCATCCACAATAGAGTCCAGGTTTGGCACCTATATGTGACATGGATCCCCAGGTGGGGCATATCCCTAGATCAATAGCTAACAGCAACTATTAGTCCTTGAGATAAGGAAAATCAGTTTGTTTTAAAGGAAAAAATTATCCAATCCCAAGTGGCAAGCTCTAAACACATATACTTATGAACAAATAATGAATGAATATACATGTATACACAAAATATCTACCAACTAAGTTTAGCTTGATAGAAATGTAATATTTGCTTTTAAGACCCTTGCTTAGTTTTCTTAATTGCTTCAGAAATTCTCAGCATAAATATATCACATTTTTAAAATCCATCCATCTGTTGATGTATATCATAGGTTGGTTGCTTTTTCTGGCTGTCGTGAATTATGCATCACTAAATATGAATATACACATTGAAAGTCTTGTTTTTCTGTTCTGTTTTCCCACCTCTGCTCTATAAACAATTAAGATCATTCTCATGAACTCTGTGTTTGCTCAGGTGACAATAATATTAGCACAAAAGCCTCCTCATTTATTCTCTGGGTTCCTATATAGAGATGAAATTTTGTATCCTATGTGTGCAAGAATCATTGTTACACTGGGCAAGACAAAAGTTATGTGTATATCATGTATATCTGTATGATAATAGAAGCTAATTGATCACATGACTGTCATTGAGCAACTTGTCTTTCAGAGATAAATTGATATTTTTCTTAATGGCTAAGTGAACAATATTGATAAAATATGAAAATTAATTATTTTATTCTTTTACATTTCAAATGATACTCCATCCCCCTTTCTGGTTGCATTCACAATACATCAATCCAATCCTCCAGCTCCTCCTTAACCCTGACTCTTCCATAGGACCAAGGGCCTCTCTTCCCATTGATGTCAGATAAGTCTATCATCAGCTAAATAATAAAAAATTAAGCTGGGCGGTGGTGGTGCACGCCTTTAATCCCAGCACTTGGGAGGCAGAGGCAGGTGGATTTCTGAGTTCGAGGCAAGCCTAGTCTACAGAGTGAGTTCCAGGACAGCCAGAGCTACACAGAGAAACCTCGTCTTGAAAAACTAAAAAAAAAAAAAAAAAAAAAAATTAAATAAAACCTGTTTTTTTATCCTATTTCTTAAATGTATATGGTTTAGGTATCATTATTTGCCTCAATATTTCTTTTTCATTGAAATGTTTATCAATAATACATTAAGAAATTAAAGATGTACAATCTATAAATATAAATTTTTTCATGAAAAATAATCAAGTATGCCATCAAAAATGAGGGAAAACCTAGTTAACATATTACTTATTTGAAACTATTTGCATTGTAAACTCCAAAATATAATTTTTATTATCTAGAAAGTTAATGGAATTTCCAGACACACATCAATATTTCTTTATTAATTTATATTTTGAGGAAAATTAATCTTATATATTTGTAAATAATCTTATATATATAAAATGATGGTGATACATGCTAAGAATATTATCAATAGCTGATATTTTAATAATCCATATAATGTAGAGTGTACTTATAGAAACTGATACTGCATCATTAGGTAGTTTAATCTTAAAAAGGCCTCTGTGATAGACATGCTACAATGTTGACTAAAACATCAACGTGCAGTATATGAGTCCATTAGTTTATCTAATATTATATCCCTTAAGCAGAATAAACACATTATATATTTTAAGGAAAACATAGTTTTGACAATTTGCTATCTGTGTCGTGAAAAGAATATTTGAAACATCTACCCAGATTAGTTTTATTTCAAACACTTCCTTTATGCTATGGATTATGATTCAGAGTCCAGTCCTCACTGAAACTGATTACTGAAGGATAAAGTACACCTATGTAATTCCTAAACGTGAAGTATATCCACAAGGAATGAACACAGGATGAAAGGAAACGGGTGCTTCACCTCAAATATCACACCTACCAGTGAATTCCAATAAATGAGCGACAGAAGTCTGTGCATCTTAGTATTCAATTCCCATAAGCACTTGTTGGCTTCTTTTCATCTCTGCCCAACTTCAGGAACACAGTTATTTTAAGTCTTTGCTGAGGCCTACTGTTCAGTTCCTTTGTCCCAGGCTGCTCAGTGCCTCTGTGTCACTATTTCCACTGAAGATGCTGTTGCTCACCTCAAGGCCTGTTCTAATCTGTGTGAGTTATGAAGTTAACTACTTTTACAGAGAAATTCAAATAGAAGTATACTTTCAGATAGCTCTTAACACATATACGTGGCTCACATTTAACACAGTAATACTATGTTAAATTCATATCATTTTATAGGTGATATTTCACGTATTTTAATTTTCGTGTATTAATCATTGTTTTATGTTTTCTCATTTCACATTCCCTCTGAATGTCTCTACTTTCATCTATATTGGAGTATTTTTCGTATGTATTCATCAAGTTCATTTCTTTATTGTCATGAATAAAATCTATGTTCTCTAAAAGTTCAATACATTTTCATAAATAGTTTAAATTTTATATTGTAGCCTAAGTTCCAAAGTTATTTTCAAAATTTCTTACTATCTTCTTTTTCCACAGTGTTTTCTGCTCTAGTTGCTCAGAGCCACTGGCTCTTTGTTCTTTTGAAATGTCCAAAACATTCCATACTTTTTACAAAATGAAATATTCAGGGTGATGCTTTTGATATAATTATGTAAGGTGGCAACACCTCTGCTTTGTTCTGGAAGGCTCTCTGAGGATCAGTTCTCAGGATTCATTTTATTTTAACCACTCTAAAGATCTTGACATTCTAGATCACGGCAGCTTCCTGATGCATTATTTTATCTTGATTTTTGTGACTTCACATGACAATCAATTTAACTCTCCAGGTTAGGTTATCTAGTGTTCTCTCTCTCTCTCTCTCTCTCTCTCTCTCTCTCTCTCTCTCTCTCTCTCTCTCTCTCTCTCTGTGTGTGTGTGTGTGTGTGTGTGTGTGTGTGTGTAGGTGTTCTCTCTTTCATTTCCTTCTGATGGGTTGTTTTGCTCTACATCCCAGGCTGAGCTTTTGCTTGTGAGCTTTTGTCTCAGCCTCCAAGTCTCCAAGTGTTGAGCTTGCAGCACTCTAACACCATTCATGATATGGCTTTTCTTCATTTGATATTTCTAAGTGATCAGTTTCCCATGTGTCCAAACAGTAGATTCACAGGCTTCAGTAGAATAACTTCTGTTTTCTGTGCTTGCTATAGCCAGTTGCTTAAATATCTTTTAGTTTTAAATGTTCTGTATTTTCCTGTCTATCCTTGATTTTTCTGTTGCATTATGTATTTCATCAATTTCTCTACAGCAGAGTTTGAGAGGAATTTCCACAAAATAGCCTTTATAAGGAAACACCATCATGAGTAATATAAAGAATACATAGTAATAGATGAGAGAAAAAGCAAGTAACTGCTTTCATGGTCCCTGTTTTACTTCCTGTAATCACACCAGGGAATAACCACAGAGAAGAAATTAGAAACCTCATTCTACACCAACAACAGAAGGTTGGCAATTGATATTCCACTGATTGGCTGTAATAAAAATTGTTTGAAGCAGTTTCCAATAGACAAAGAGCAATGAACGAGCAGGAGTAAAAACCAGTGAAAGTCATTAATGCAACAGCTTATACATATACAGAATCACAATAGTAGTGAAAACTAGGATATTTCATGCTGTCCCAGCAACGTATGTTTTTATATGTGACTTTCCATTACCTCAACATAGTTTGTGTCAATTAATATAAAAGAGTCTGAGCATGGAATTATGGTTTTTTGTTTTTGTTTTTATTTTTTTGTTTTGTTTTGTTTTTTTTTACTTTTTTATTAGATATTTTCTTAATTTACATGTCATATTTCCCAATTTCTGCTCTAAAAACAAAAAACAAAAACAAATCCCTATTTCCTCCCCCCTTCCCCGCTTACCACCCCACCCTCTCCCACTTATTGGCCCTGGCATTCCCCTATACTGGGGCACAGAACCTTCACAGTGCCGAGGGCCTCTCCTCCCATTGATGACCGACTTGGCCATCCTCTACTATACACACTATTACAGAAGTAGAGGCTCACAGCCATCCATTGGACTGAGTACAGGGTCCGAAATGAAGGAGTTAGAGAAAGAACCCAAGGAACTGAAGGGTTTGCAGTCCCTTAGGACGAACAACAATATGAACTAACTAGTACCCTCAGAGCTCCCAGGGACTAAACCACCAACCAAGAAGTACACATGGTGGGACTGATTGCTCCGGAATTACGTTCCTTTTTTTTTTTTTTTTTTAAGATTTATTTATTTATTATATATAAGTACACTGTAGCTGTCTTTAGACATTCCAGAAGAAGGCACCAGATCTCACTGCAGATGGTTGTGAGCCACCATGTGGTTACTGGGGATTGAACTCGACCTTCAGAAGAGCAGTCAGTCCTCTTAACCACTGAGCCATCCCTCCAGTCCCCGGAATTATGTTCTTAACCCTTTCTTCTAGTCATATATTTGTCCATATTGTTTTATTTCTGATGTAAGTGGCAACCCCACATCAGTTGACCAGATCTCTAAGTTACAGAGAATCTTTTATTTTGCTTAGTTTTCTTTTATCATCAAGCATCTGATGATATCAGCCACTTATTCTTAAACATTTCCTGACTGTCACAGAATTTTATGATTCAAATGAGAAAAACAAACATCATGAAAAAATACTGTTTTCTCTTCATCTACAAAGTTTTATTTTTGTTTCTTGGATCTGATAATATATAACACACAGAAGTGTCAAATATTCAAAGCAGGATATAAAACTGTAGAAAAATGTTTGCTATGTAGGTAGCAAGGATTGTCATGTCTTTGCAGAGAATATAATTGCTAGTACATCATGGAATAAAGGTCTACAAGAAGAAAATATGGATACATAAGGTTCTACATTGATAATGATGATAAGTTACCTGCATATATCTATTATAATATTTGTCTGGCTTGGCTGTTTCAGAGACATTAAACAAAGAGTTATGAAGGGAGAATTCGCAAATTGATGTCTATAGTCATTCTTGTTTCAGAACTATGAACATTTCATATTCAATGTATTGACTTGTCACAGAACAGAGGTAAATTTTCAAACTGTAAACTGTTTCAATGGCTTTTAATAGTTCTGCTTACATGTGAGTGAAAATATGCAGTTCCCCAAAGATTTTCTAATTCATTGTCTGACTCTCACTGCAAAACCCACCTCAATTTTCCAAGCCTTTTATTCAGTGAATCAATTATTATATAATGAAATAAGTGGGTACTTACACATGTGGAAATGAATAAGAATCTGTGTGAAGCAAAGATATAACCAATAATAAATTCCATTTACCATTCAGAATGTATCAACTGTGGACATATGATGCATTCCTTCTTTAAAATGCAATTGTACTTAGCGAGAACAAAGGCTTTGCTGCTGCTCTTCTCGGTTGTGATTCGCACTTTCTTTGGAAGTAGGACAGATACTGAGACTTAGCTTTCCTCTTTCTCAGCTGTTTCAAAGTAGCCTATTTATATTTAATGATTTGCTATTCTGCCTTCGCTGCCTTTTACAAGGTTATATTACTTTTACTTTACATTACCAAAAGTACTGTTCAACTTAACATAGTGATGTCTCGGGAAATGCACATAGAAGCAGAATTAATGACTTGCAGACTTTGCCCTTCCTTTTCTGTATCCGGAATGAAAAGTGAAGCTCTTTGCTTTTAAGGGATGCTATCATGGGGTCTCTGCACATCTTTGACGCTTGGTAGATCCCAGCAGGATGACAAAATCTATGTTCTTTGCTGAAACCCAAGTGTATTTTTAAGGTTAACATAAAGTCTAACACTGAGCAGTATTTTTAGTCTTCATAGGTGGTGAAAGTATGTTTTTAATGAGAGAAAATATAAAAAGAACAGCATTATTTAAGAGTAAAATCCTCCTCCAAGATAAAATTTAATAAATAAATATATTGAATAATTATTTATGTTTGGTTACACTTCTGCTTGTGATGCCAGGAACACAGAGTCACCTTGACAGTCTTAGCTTTGGAAGTACAGAGATCATGCTTGAGCTTCTCACGAATGATAGTTTGCCCTTAAGTAATCTCAGTCTATCTGATGAATACTAGCTTTATGTAAAAGAAGTGGTTATCATATAATTATTTTCATAATATCCCATCTTCATTGTGAAAGAGATGAAACATTATTAAAAATAATTATCTTTATAATTCTTATCTAAGTTATAATAGCTCTAGCTTAACTGTCATCTGAAAGGCTTCACCCAGTAATTGAGGGAGACAGATGCAGAGACCAAACATTAAGCAGAGCTTTAGGAATACTGTGGAATAGGAACAGGATCAATTGAAGGAGCCATAGGGGTCAAGAACAAGACAAGAAAACCAACAAAACCAACTGACCTGGGCCCACAGGGCTCACAGAGACTGGAGAGCATGCATGGGACAGAGCATACATGTGCCCTCTGCACGTAAGTAACAGCTGTGTATCTGAGTCTTCGTGTGCAACGCCTAAAGCTCTGACTACCTTACTTGCCTTTAGATCTCTTTTCCTTAACTGATCAGGCATGTCTAGCATCAGTAGAAGATGGGCCTAATTACTGTAATGCAATATGTCAAGACTGGTTGATGTTCATGCTCTCTTCTTTTCTGAAGAAAAAGAGAGGATGGAGAAAGGAGAAGATGGAGAGAGGGAGATGTGCAGAGATGTAAAGTAAATTAATTAATTAATAAAAGTTATTAAAATGATAGATCGTTAAATTTCACTTCTTTGTAACTCACATAAGCACAGAAGACAGGTAAAGTTTATTGTTCCATGACTATTCTCAAGTCACAAGTGTACATGGTGGGTGATGATACCTTTTTTGCAGATTAATAAGTGCAATAAGCCAAAAGTATTTCTAAATGCTCGGGAAGAGACAACTCCTCCAGGGAGGCAGTTTTCTATCTAGTTTACTGGCAGCCTCATCTCTAGTAAGTACTAAAAGAGAAATAATCATACTTGTTTGTTCTTTACCAGAAACCTTCCAACTAGATAATGATCTTAAGCTTGGCAGTATAGTTCAGACTGTCTTATGTATGTCAGAGATGCTTCAGCATGAGTGTAGATTGAGTTAAGAAATGCATCACATTTACATATGAATACAACCCTAGAAATAGTAGGAAAATAATAAGAGCTATATGCAATGCACAGAGCATGGTGCTACAAATGTAAAAAATGATGACTCTATTTAAACGACTCATAAAGTGCCCAGCGACCATTGTGTTCCTGGTCTTTCTCTTGATCTGGTCCACATCCAGTACTGTAAGTGCTTTTCTCCCTTAATTAACTGTATTTTTTTCTAGTTTTAGTCATAGCCCCATGGGTTCCATTCTATGATTTAGAAAACAATTCTATATATTGACTCTAGTCTGTCATCCATTATTTTGATTAATAATCAGAACCCTGAAATTTTGGCTCCTGATTGTACAATTTGTCTATAATGATACAGGAGTCCCTATCTTCTTGTTTGTTAGTTAGTGGGCAGTAAGAGTTCATGTTCCCTTAGCTGGCTGCAAATTCACTATGTAGCTGAGAGTAGCCTTGCATTGCTGATTTTCCTAGATCTATTTCCCCTGTGCTCACAACTCAGGGATGTGAGATATATATATATATATATATATATATATATATATATATATATATATTGTAAAATATGTATGTAATTTTTATTAAATGTTGGAACTCAAGGTTTACAGTAAACTTTAATGTGATCCAATGGATAATGAAAAGCAATGACTTCATGAAGGTTAAAGGGAAACCAAAGGAGACCAGGGTGCACACTGAGTTCCTCATGGGATCATATAAATAACTTTATATGATTTTTCCATCCTAAAGAATACCAAAAGAGTTGGATGAGGAAAATCCTAGGTCATAGCTATGCTCTAGGGGGAAACCTCAAGAACAAGGAGCATTTCTAAACTCATTCAAAGCTCTAGCTTCATCGGGAAAAATTAGATCTCTGAATATAGCATATTTGGAATAGCAGGGTAAAAGCACACTATGCTGCCTAGTGAAATTTCTTTCATCTATTTAACCCTAATAGGGAAGAAAAGTGAAATAGCCTGCTTTGTTGGTACAATAAGAAGACAGTTTGTATCAGTGCAAAAATAACAAAGGCTTCCTTTCATCTAAAATCTAACACTATATAAAACAAAAGATTCTCTTAATTGTCTTTCAACCGCCTATAAATCTATTGACATGTAATGAAATCGCCAACATGTATTATAAACATAATTTGCCTGTAAACTTTCTTTTTTCATTTTCGTTATTCTGCATACATCTTTGAGAAGCAAATAAAGGCATTTTGTCTATGAACATGAAACAACATTATGGAAGAATTATGAGGGGAACATTTGTGTATGTTTTATCTGTTAATCATGTAGAGAAAGTGATAGGTGACAAAGTCATGGGCAGTAAAGCAGAAAGGCTAAGTAGAAACTGTCAGGGATATAAGCTCCACATATTTCATGGTGTGTGTCTTTGTAGATTAATTTTGCATCCGGTTTGTTTGTATATCTAAGATTTCTAAATCTGCAGAGAAATAACTTTTCTACTATTATGACTGAGGTTGCTTCAAAAGTCAAAGGAACTAAATGAAAAATACCCAGCTTGTTTGTGTGCCTTGATAACATTACTGGATGTAATATTTTCCTGACAAGAAAGGAGATATAAAAAAAAAACCAGACACAGTGCTCTCTTTTTAATTATCAGACTACTGAAAAATTGTGTCCCAAAGGAATAAACTAAAATGGAGGAAAAGAAAGACTTGGAGCCTGAAGCAGCCAGTGGAAGAGTTTGTCTCCCAGAAAAAGTTGTCATATCTTTCTGACAACACATGCAAACGGAAATGTACAAGTATTTTTTTCCCTTATTTTTGCTGTAAAACTGTAGCAACTGCTACAGAAATACAGAGAGAAACTCAGAGTCTCCATAGCTTCCCAGATTAACCAGCTATAAATAAACATATTCTCTTTGTTATTAGTTTTGCATGTCTATCCATTTATGTGCTTATTTACTTATTTAGTTATTTATATATGTAGTCAGGTAACTTCAGTCAGGTCCTGTCCCACATATCTCACGCTGTCTTCCAGCTTGCTTTGCCTTCAAAGATAAACTTGACCAGTTAGTCTTCTCTTTACCTCTTTAGTACTAAAAATTATTGTACGATGCCAACATGCCTGTCTTTAAAGGGTGCAAATTTATTATCTAAGAGATTACTATAAAATCTTAATTTTAATGTTTAAAATTTTAATTTTCAATGTGATAGTTCCAATGAAGTGCACTCTTAATTTTATTAAATTTATTTGTTTGTTCACTTTACTACCCAGTATCAATCAGCCCATCCTCTTTGCCCAGTCCTCCCTCACACAATTCCTCCACCGATATCCCTAACAAGTAGAAGCCCCCATCTGGGTGTCAAACAACTACCCCTACCCCTACTCCCTGCACATTATGTTGCAGTGGGACTTTTTTTATCCTTTCCCATTGTCTCTTTCACGGTGTGGGATCCACAGGAAGGTATTCAGGCAACAGGCTCAGGGACAGCCCCTGCTCCAGTAGTTTGGGGTCCCGCATCAACACTAAGGTGCTCATTCGCGACATATGCGCAGGGGGCCTAGGTGCAGCTCGTACTTATGCTTTCCTTGGTGATTAAGTCTCTAGAAACCCCAAGGGTCCTGGTACGTTGAATCTGTTTGTCTTCTTGTGGGGTCCTTGCCTTCTTCGGTCCCTCTCCGGTTCTTCTGTAGGAATCCCAGAGTTCCATCTAATGTTTGGTTGTGATCCTCTGCATCTGTTTCTGCTGGTTGTTAGGTGAAATCTCTCAGAGGACAATTATGCTAGGGTCCTGTTTTCAAGTATAACTAAGTATCATTAGTAGTATCAGGGATTGATTCTTGCCCATGGGATGGGTCTCAGTTTGGGGCATTGTTTGGTCATTCCCTCAGCCTCTGCTCTATCTTTGTGCCTGAACATCTTTTACAAAGACACATTTTGGGACGAAGGATTTGAGGGTGGGTTGCTGCTCTCTGCCTTCCACTGGGAGTCCTGCTTGACTACAGGAAGTGGCTTCTTCAGAGTTCATTTCCCTCTCTGCATGGAATCTCAGGTAGAGTCGCCCCCTTAGACCCTCCGGGGTCTCTCCCCATCCCATATCTCTGACACATCCAGGAGATCATATTCCTGTGCCCGAAAGACATTGCAAAACTCATTCTATTAGGCCAGAAATGGACATTTTAAGAGCACATTAGGCCACAAGTTATTAAAATACACTTTTGAGTAAATTTATAAACACAATACTGTTTATCAATAAAACTGTAATGTAGCTAGCTATTACTCTGAGTTTGACATTACCATCACTATCATGAAACTGAACTCTGGTTTCCCTCAGTAGACCTGTGCCTGTAGTCATAACAATGAAATAAGCAGAAGACCAATAGCTAGTTCCCATATGTAGAGAATAGGGGTACCTACATGCCCAGCTGGAAGAAGTGGAAAGTTTTAGAAATGTCCTTTCTGTGACAGATCCATGTAGTTTTGGGGTGCTAGAGAACATTAGAGATCAAAGGTTAAGCATGGATTGAGCCATGTGTTCCTACTACACCAAGTGAGTCAGACATCCTATCAGATGGTCATGTGCTCCTCCGAGAAACTGGATAAATTCAATAGTAAATTTATCATAACTTGGATGGACACCTAATTTGCATCTGTCAGTACCTACCATGAATAATAACTATCCCACAACATAATTATTATCCATGTAGTTTAGCAATTGTATAATGTATTTAAAATTTGATAAAAATTAGTTTAAGAATAGTACTTCTAACAGCACCAGAATCTTACTCTGGCTTCTTCTAGCCTCCTAGTTCTTTTATCTGTCAAAGTAGTTCACAGAAGACAAACAGTATATATAGCACAAAAGGAGGAGTAGATTAGAGTCTAATGTCTCAAGGGATAATATTTAGTAATCTAAGTGGAAAGGAACCCACTCTCATTATGTTAATATTAACAACCAAAGGGTCACTGTGCCGGACTGCATGCTAGAGGCAGAAGATATACTATTTCCAAAGTCTGAAGCTTGTCTTCCCTTCATTTGTTTTCCCACAGAGGAGAGTAACAGTCCTTATAAATTGACTCTAAAGAAAGGTGACACATGCTCCACTATGTTCATAGCAGCTTTATTTAAAATTGCCAGAAGCTGGAAAGAGCCTTGTGATATAAAAGAAGTCAGCAACCAACAGAGACCCTGTAATAAGATGGTAGCAACAGCACCAGCAGAAGCAGCAGTAGCAGTAATAGTAGTAGTAGTAATAGAATTAGAGTACTATGGCATTTAGATGCATCTAGAATATATTTACACTGGGATGGAAAGCCAGGCTCTATGCTTGCATAGTAAATACACCAACCACTAACCCATCTCTCCAGCCCTTAATCACATTTTGAATTTTATAAAAAAAAAAATTAACTTAGAAATTAAGGTGTTTCATAATTTCAGAGGTTCTTATAAGTAAATTGTCACTATGTTCCAGCCTAGCTGTTGAATTTCTGTGGCGATCTGACCACACCTTTAATTTCTTTTCTAGTTCACTGATAATGAAGAACAAATGGTGAATTTATAAGCAAATATTCATTAGTCTACAGCTGTTCTAGTGACTGCAAACAAGTGATTAACTTGATAGATGCTGCTTAAACAAATTCCTAACACTAAAATAAGATTAAAGTGAAATTAGAAATTAAAATTTTTCATAATTTCAACCTCGAAGCAAGTAGATGCTCACTATTCTCACTATGTTCCTGCTTGGCTGTTGAAATTCTATTGAATAAGGTGACCTCACTAGACTTTTAATTTCTTTTCTACTTTACTGATAATGAAGAACAAATAGTGATTTTTATTAGCATCTACCCATCAGTCTACACCTGTTTTAGTGATTGTAAACCAATGATTAATGCAATGCAGGCAGCTCACTTTGTGGGAGAATGTCATTTTCAGTCTCCCTGACACTTCATTGTGCCAGTCATCTCCAAACATAAGGTCACAGCTGTTCGGTGACATTTTTACACAATGGAAAAATCAGACTGTTCCATAGAGAAATAAAAAGGAAATTTAATAACCTGACATTTGAATGAAGAAATAAGCCGTTTCAAATACAGGCAATTTTACATGGATCTTAGGTGATGTTTGAGAAATAGAACAGGTTGTTTTCTTGGGCCACTTATAATACACAGACATAACAAAGCCATCATTGTGAACTGGTTTTTTCCACTGTGAAATATGAATAAGCTTACGAAACCTTCATGGCATCTTAAAATCACACATCTCTCTTTGGTGTTTAGTACATATGTAGAATCACTTTTCATTTACACATTGACAGCTCTTTCTTAGTTGTTTATATTAATTTTAATATAGAATTAACATAAGATGGTACTTCTTGAGAAAACTACAGTTGAACAGGATATATATATTTATGTATATATATATATGCATATATATTCACACATGTATATATTATAAAGTGTATTATTAGTAGAAAATTTGCCAAGAATTTGAAGAACAGCAGGGATGGGATACAGAAGGGTCTTAAGAGAAGAAAAGAAAGGGAAATTTTTGAAATGAATAATATCAAACATATAATAAAATGAATAGCTTTTATATGAATATATGTCAACGACTAGATTTGTAGAGCTTGTCCACACCAAGTTATACTAACATGAATTTGCATACAGAATTGAACATTTAATTCTTTGAATCTTTTTCTTTTTCCTCTAGCACTATCATATTACTCTCCCCTACTATACATCCTCAACACTATTGTCCTAGTCAGGGTGTCTATTCCTGCACAAAACATCATGACCAAGAAGCTTCCACATTGCTGACCAAAGGAAGTCAGGACTGGAACTCAAGCAGGTCAGGATGCAGGAGCAGGCCATGGGAGGGATATTCCTTACTGGCTTGCTTCTCCTGGCTTGCTCAGCTTGCTCTCTTATAGAATCCAGGACTACTAGGCTAGAGATGGTGCCATCCACAAGAGGCCCTCCCACCCTTGATCACTAATTGAGAAAATGTCTTATAGCTGGATCCCATGGAGGCATTTCCTCACCTGAAACTTCTTTCTCTGTGATAACTTCAGCCTTTGTCAAGTTCACACATACACACACACACACACACACACACACACACACACACACAAAACACATCACTAGTAGGACTCAACATTTACTTTCTTATTCATCCCCAAGATGTAAATAACGTTAAAAGTCTGAAAGTCTTTACAAATTCTGACATATTAAATTTTAAATCCTGTTAAAATATCCAATATCTTTTAAAATTCAAAGTTTTTTTTTTTTTAATTTAAAGTCTCTTAACTGTGGGCTTCACTAAAATACTTTCTTATTTCAAGAGGGGAAAAATATCAGGACACAATGGGCTAGGCCCTCCCATCCTTAATCACTAATTGAGAAAATTCCTTATAGCTGGATCTCACGGAGGCATTTCCTCAAGAGATGCTCCTTTCTTTGTGAAAACTCAAGTTTGTATCAAGTTGCCACACAAAATCAGCCAGTACAAATATCAACCCAAAAGACATATAAGTGTAAAGACATGGCAATCCCTCTTTGTTCTTTTGGTTTTCATTAGTGTTCCCACAAACAATGAACAGAAGAATGTTTATACCTGAATCTGCAGCAACTATGGCACAGCCTTAGAGTTATGTTATAGAACATATGAATGATTTGCCTAATATATTAATGAATCATTCTAGCTAAACATAAATCAAAACCTGTCGTATTACCAGCTTTATTCTCTTTAGATGCACATGGGATAGAAGGACAGCAGAAACTGTAGGAACAGAAAGAAAAACAGTTTCTTGTCCTAGTGTCTGGTTGAAGCCTATCCTGTCTGAGAAACAATACAAGCACACTTCACATGTAGGGCAAACATTGCTGATAAAGGAATAATAGTCTGGTCTTGTCATACATTTCACAATAAAATAATAAATGCAAAGGCTTGAATGTGTGGTTCCTGTTTGTCATTTGTTTTCTCATACATGTTCAGGGCGTCTCAAAGTAGAGCGTTTTGTTTATAAGAAAGATACAGTGACTTCCTATACCTTCCTGCTTTATAGCTTTGCAATATCAATTGAATTCCTGCCGGTACTGTTCATCTAGTTAATCAAGGAAGCAGATTCTAATGTAAGATTGATATTTAGAAGTGTTAGTGTTGGGAAAATCTAAATAAATTGCTAAATTTATGTACAGAGAAATAAATAGAAACACCAAGCACTGAGTCAGGATGTGCTATTTTTCAGTAGCAATGTAGAATGAATGATTGATCCAAGCAAATCAACACTAATGGGGTCTAACAAGTGTGTATGGAAATAAGCAGGAAATGATATTGAAAGATAATTGAAGACGTTTTACATGTGAGCCAGCTGGAAGAATGTTTCTGTTCTTTGTCATATCTCAGTAAATGGCAGTAAATATTCCCCTTCTGCTTAAAATAACTGTAAAGCAAGAAGCCACACTTTCCAGGCATTTCACAATTTATAATTTTGTGAAAAGAAAAAAAAATATTCCTTGATAGTGATTATCAAGCTCAGGTTCCCCAATAGATTGCTCTTCCTGTGTGAGTTCACAGTACAGGTATTCAAAGGTCAGTAAAGGGTGGCTCATCTCAGAAGGCTAAGGGAAGCCACTGAGGTTGGAATACAAGGAGCAGAAAGATGTCTGCACAGAAGACAGCTTCCTTCACCTGGCCTTGTCTGGTGGTCATATTGTTCTTTCCTACATGTATTCTCTTCAAATATGTATCTATTTTTAATCTCTAAATGTATTGAGTTACTAGTGTGTTAGCCTTTCAGTTGTTCGTGTGGTACCAGGTATTCTGTTCTGATTTAGAACTATGCTGATCCCTAAAGACCTCCTGGCTTAGGTTCAGTGCTCAATTGTTATTCAACGGGTGAAAATGAGATCAATGCCTTCTATTTACCCGGTTTAAAGGATGACATGTTTATTGTGTCTTAAGATTGACTGTCTACACATCTGACGATTTGCACACTTATTCTAAATAATTTCCATAAAGCTCATTCTACTCATTTTATGTGTGTTTAATGGATCAAAGCTATCCCTTGGAAAGGGAATCTGAAGCAAACCTGGTTCATGCTGGGAAGCCCCTCCACTCTCCCCCTTTCTTCCCACTACACACATGGCTTTTCTCCTCTTTTCTTAAGCCCTTTAAAAAGGCTTTTGTTCTGTTTCTGGCCTTTCCACAATCTATGACTTCTGTAAAACTTTCTTTTCTTTGGTTATAAATTGCTATGATCCTGCTGTAGCTTAACCTCCCAGTCACCGCAGGTGGATTTGCTGTGAGAGAAAAGGGTTTCTTTTTATTTGACATAGTTATCTGTGTACTTTCTAGCTTAAATTTTTAAATAATACATTGAAATAAAACTGCTTATCATATTTAGAATAAATTAAGCTGAAAATAAATGTTTCTGTATAAAATATGTTCACAGAAATTAATGTTTCTTCAGATAGCTAATTGGAATGCAGCAGGATCTATTGGAGTTATCTCAATTCAGAGACTACCAAAAGAGAGAAGAGCAAGGTTTGGGGAAAAAGATTATTTTGTTCTATTATAAACTCTAAAAAGAGAATTGGTCACATACACACACACACACACACACACACACACACACAAACTTTTGTAAGGAATGGATAGCTGAGCATTCTCCAATTTTAAAGATGATATTATGGCCAGAAAAATCGTATTTGTGATTTGTTAGCATATGTTCTGATTAGTTAACTGGTAGGTATCTGTTGGTTTGCTTTATTTTTTACTAGAATAAAAAATGTTTTCACGTATCCTAGGCTCTGTGTGTTACCATGGTTGACCTTGAACCTCAACTCTTTACAGCAGAATTGGGTGCAGGTTTGCAGAAATGTTCCATCAGCTCAGATTAGGCTGCCGTAGGGTGCCAAAGCCAGAATTTTCTGCGTGCTCTACAAGTGCTCCACCAGCCGACTCCACCAGCAAGCCATTGAGCTCTAGTGACTGTTTCATGATAGGTGGCACTGAAAATGAACAATGTACAGATGTATGACATAGAGCCAAGATATTCCTAGAAACTTGTCATCCTAAAAATTATGGCAGAAAAATAAATACAAGTATAAAGAAATACAATTTTAGTGATGGAAGGGGATAATTTTTGATGCTTGAAAAAAAATTAAACTATGCTGTAGTCAACCATGTGAATTAAAAACTAAGCACAGAACACAGGAGCTCTCAAAAATGATGCGATAACCACAATAAGACCCAACAAATTTGAGAGCCCCAATGAAAGGAGATAAGGAGGGACATTGCCAGAAGAGTTTTACATAGGGGAAGCAGGCATAGTGGCTCTGTCTGTCAAGAAAGTATATGCTACTTTTTTTCTATTTATTTTATGGAAGGTATTGCACTATGAAATTATTTCAAAAGCTTTTTATCACATCTACCATAATATTTTCAAATAATAATTATTTGTATTTTAGTTATTTTTTTTTTACTTATTCACTTAACATCTTGCCCACTGCCCCCTTTCCAATCACTGCTCCCCACAATTCTTCCATCACCTCCCACTCCCCTTCTCCTCTGAGTAGGTAGGCGCCCCAATCCACAGATATCCCCCAACCCTGGCACTTTAAGTCTCTGCAAGGCTAGGTGCTTATCTCCCACTGAGGTGAAACAAGGCAGCACAGCTAAAAGAACATGTGCCACATACAGGCAACAGCTTTTGGGAAAACCTATGCTCCAGTTGTTCAAGAACTACATGACTATCAAGCTCCAGGTCCTGTGTGTGTGTGTGTGTGTGTGTGTGTGTGTGTGTGTATGCAGGGTTGCCTAGGTTCAGCCATGTATGTTCTTTAGTTGATGGTTCAGGCTCTGAGAGCCCCAAAAGTCCAGATTAGTTACCTCTGTGGAGTTTCTATCCCCTTCAGGGCTACAATCCTTCCTCCTATTCTTCAATAAGAGTCCCCAAGCTTCAGCCACTGTTTGGCTGTGGATGTCTGTATTGGTTTGACTCTGTTGCTGGGTGGAGTCTCTCAGAGAACATCCAGAATAGGCTCTGGTCTGCAAGCAAAGCAGAGTATATCATTAATAGTGCTAGGAATTGTTCTAAAGTTGAGCTGGTTATTAGTTGGCTGTTACTTCAGTCTCTGATGTACCATCCATCCTGCCTGCATTTCTTGTAGACAGAATAAATGTGGATTGAGAGTTTTGTAGGTTGGTGTCTCTGGTGCTCTACTGAAGTTCCTATCTGGCCACAAGAGTTGACCTCTTCTGGTTTTATATCCCTGTTTCAGTGAGTCAAAGCTAAATTCATCTCAATTAATTCTTGGGTGCCTCCCTTATCTCAGTTCTCTGTCTTGTCTTGCCCTCCAACTTGTTACCCCTGTCAGTTGCAGATTTCCATTAATTCTCATGACCATCTGACTATCTCTCCTGTCCCTCCTCATATCTTATCCTGAACCCTCCATTTCCCTTCCCTATCTCCTCACCCACACGATTCCCTCCCTCCATCTGCCTGCTATAACTACTTTATTCCCACGTTCAAATGAGATTCAAGCATCCTTACTTGGGACTTCCTTCTTGTTTAATTTCCTTGGGTCTGTGGATTACAGCATGGATTTCCTGTATTTTATGGCTAATATTCAGTTATTAGTGAGTACAAAACATGCATGTAATTTTAGGCCTGGGTTACCTCACTCAGGATGATTTTCTCAACATATACCTATTTGCCTGAAATTCATGATGTCTTTGTTTTTTAATAATTGAATAGTATTCCATTGTTTAGATGTGAATATGGAAAAGTATTCCATAGTGTAAATGGCCATCTTTCCAAAAGCAAACTACAGATTCAATGCAATCTCCATCAAAATTACAGCACAATTTTTTAAAGAGCTTGAACTCACCTTCACAAGGAAAAATCAAGACAAATCAAACGAACCAACCAAACAACAACCACAATAAAAAGCAGGATAACAATAACAATCCTAAACAATAAAAGAACTCCAGGCAGAATCACCATCCCAGACCTTAATCTGTACTACAGAGCAATAGTAATAAATAGAATCTTCACAGTATTGGTACAGAAAGAGTCATGTTAATGAATGGAATGGAGGTGAAGACCCAAAAATACATCCATATACCTATGGCCACTTGATTTATAGTAAAGAATCCAAAACTATACAAAAGAAAAAGGAAAGCATCTTCAACAAATGGTCCTGGTCTAATAGGATGTCCATGTGTAGAAGAATGAAAAGAGATTCATATTTATAACCCTTCACAAAATCAAGTCCATGTGGATCAAGGACATCAATACAAAACTGGATAAACTAAATCTCATAAAAGAAAATGTGGGAGGTATCCTTAAATGCACAGGAGACAATTTCATGAGTAGAACACCAATGTCTCAGACTCTAAGATCAACAATTGATAAATGGGACCTCATTAAACTGCAAAGCTTCTGTTAAGCAAAAGTCATTGCCAATAGAACAAAATGGTAATATACACATTGGAAAAGTATCTTCACCAATTTTGACAAAGAACTAATATCCAGTAATTATAATCAACTCAAAAAGTTAGACACCAATAGCCAAATAACCCAATTAAAAATGAGGCCCAGAGCTAAATAGAGAATTCTCAATAGAGGAATCTTGAATGGCGGGTAAACACTTAAAGAAACGTTCAAAGTCCTTAATGTTCAGGAAAATGCAAATTAAAACAATGCTGAGGTTCCATCTTATACCCATAAGAATGTCTAAAAAAAAAAAAAAGAAATCAAAAGACAGCATATGCTGGTAAGGGTGTGGAGCAAGAGGAGCATTACTTGATGGTGGATACAACAACTGGAAATCAATTCAGTGGTTTCTCAGAAAACTGGGAATATTTCTACCTCATGACCTAGTTAAACCACTCCTGTGCATATATGCAAAAGATACTGCACCATACCACAAAGGTACCTGTTCAATTATGTTCATAGCAGCTTTATTCGTAATAGTGAGAAATTGGAAACAAACTGAATGGAGAAAGAAAATGTATTTTGCTTATTATTTTATCATTTATTTCCTTACAATTTTCTGAATAGAGTAAATTGATACCATGTGAATTTTGTATGTTTATTACATACACATACATGGATGTACACACACACACACACACACACACACACACACACACACAAGCATACACATTTTTCACGTTATGTGTGACTGTTTGCTTTTTATATATTTATAAGAATAATATTTTTGTATTTGTTTATAAACAGTAGTCTCAATGCATCATGTCCTATTTAATTTACTTTCATTTTGTCCACTTTACATTTTCGAATTCACTTTCTGCTGCTATAATGGATGACATGACCCCAAACAACTTGAGGAGAGAGGGCTTATTCGGCTTCCAAGTTAGAGTTCAGCACCCAGGGAACCAAGGCACAACTCAAGACAGGAGTTTGATGCAGACATCAGAAGGGAAGATGCATACTGCTTATTTCTCCTGGCTTGTACTCCTCTGGAGGTCAGAAGACAATTTCTCAGAGCGCATTTTTCTCCGTTGTTCACATAGATCCCAGGGAATGGTTGAATTTTAAATGTAGTTTTCTATTTGCCATATGTAACAATTTGGTATTTTAATTTGTTTTTAAGGTTCTCATTTGTGTTTTTGTAATTATAATATAATTAAATTAATTTCTCCTCCTTCTTCACTTCTTCAAGTCCTTTCCACATTCTCTCTTTTTTTCAAATTCATGGCCTCTTATTAAATTGATTATTTTTATATTAATGATTTCACTATATAATTAAATATAGTTTCACATTTTAGCTGATAGTTTATTGTTTTCTTCCCACTTTATCATGTTTGTAAGGAGTAGAGTGATACAGAAATAAAAACAGTTGAGATGTCTTCCTTTTTGTTGTTTTAGTTATAGTGGTTGTGTGTGTTTGTGTATGTGGTACATGATATACGTGTGTGTGTGTGTGTGTGTGTGTGTCTGTGTATATGTGTTTATGTCTATTTGTGTATGTGTGTTTTTTATTTTAGCATATGCATTTTTGCATGTATTTGTTTGCCATCACTCCTTTCAATTCCTTTTCCTCACACTTTCTTCTATTTCTGATGCTCAGCCATCTTTTTAGCACTATTTCTATTTGTCTGGACATAATAGAAGGAAAGATGATGTCTTTCTGTTTCTTTCTAGGTTTTACCATGTTCTCTGCATCTTATGAAAGACAATATATAATTTTTCATTCAACCTTCAGTAACATCCCAGTCTCTTGGTACCTTGCACATAGAAGTCTCAGACCTATCTGAGTAGGACTAAAGAAGGCTTGATTGCTTTTTTTTTTATTATTAAGTGTCTATTTGAATCATTAATATAAACCCTTATTTTCACATCTGGTACTGGTTGAAGTAGAAATATTATCACCACTTTTTTTAACTCTATTCCAGAAATGTAGACATTGCTTAAGCTACTAATTTGCTTAAGATCCCTTAAGCAAACATTCTCCAAATGTTTCTTTATAATACGGAGGAGTTTCTGTAATGAAATAACTGAAGAGCAGAAATAACTACTTATTATAGACTTGTTTATTTATCAATTTTATTATTTATATTTATTTATAAACTTCCATTTATTTATAGACTTCCAATACTTCATACTTCTAATATCTAAATTGCCTATTTGAATCATTAATATAAACCCTTATTTTCACATCTGTTATTGGTTGAAATAGAAATACTATCACCACTTGCTTTTTAATCTATTCTAGAAATGTGGATATTGTTTATGCTACTAATATGTTTATGCTACTAATGGGTCAACCCACTTTCAAGTTCCACCACATCATTGGAAAATTCCATATCCTTATTTGAGTTTTATAAATTAAATTTGTGCTCTTTACAAAGTCATACCTATACAGAGAGATCTATACTGTCTCTGGTTACCTGCTACAGACAGTAACAGGTATCTTATTTAGCTTCTGCAGATATACAGCTCTGACATGATATATTGGCAGGAAGCAAATAATGGAAGTTTCTACCTGAGAGGAGCCATGTCTAAACCAAACCATGATCATCCCAAGACTTTTATCATGAAGGGATGTTGGATTTTGTCAAATGCTTTCTCAGCATCTAATGAGATGATCATATGTTTTTTTTCTTTCAGTTTGTTTCTATAGTGAATTACATAGATGGATTTCCATTGATGGATGATAATTTTGATGTGTTCTTGAATTCGGTTTGCAAGAATTTTATTGAGTATTTTTGCATTAATATTCGTAAAGGAAATTGGTCTGAAGTTTTCTTTCTTTGTTAGGTCTTTGTGTGGTTTAGGTATAAGAGTAATTGTGGCTTCATAGAACGAATTGGGTAGAGTACCTTCCATTTCTATTTTGTGGAATAGTTTGAAGAGTATTGGTATTAGGTCTTCTTTGAAGGTCTGATAAAACTCTGTACTAAACCCATCTGGTCCTGGGCTTTTTTTGGTTGGGAGACTATTAATGAGTGTTTCTATTTCATTAGCAGATATGGGACTGTTTAGATCATTGATCTGATCTTGATTTAACTTTGGTACCTGGTATCTGTCTAGAAAATTGTCCATTTCATCTAGATTTTCCAGTTTTGTTGAGCATAGGCTTTTGTAGTAGGGTCTCATGATTTTTTCTATTTTCTTAGTGTCTGTTATGTTTCCCTTTTCATTCCAGAGATTCCGCCTCACACCAGTCAGAATGGCTAGGATAAAAAACTCAGATGACAGCAGATGCTGGTGAGATTGTGGAGAAAAAGGAACACTCCTTCATTGCTGGTGGGACTGCAAGCTGGTACAGCCACTCTGGAAATCAGTTTGGCAGTTCCTCTGGAAATTGGACATAGTACTACCAGAGGACCCAGCTATGCCCCTCCTAGGCATATACCCAGAAGATGCTCCAACATGTAATAAGGACACATGCTCCACTATGTTCATAGCAGCCTTATTTATAGTAGCCAGAAACTGGAAACAACACAGATGTCCCTCATCAGAGGAATGGATAAAGAAAATGTGATACATCTAAACAATGGAGTACTACTCAGCTATTAAAAACAATGAATTTATGAAATTCTTGGGGAAATGGATGGACCTAGAGAATATCATCCTGAGTGAGGTAACCTAGTCACAAAAAAACACACATGGAATGCATTCTCTGATAAGTGGATATTATCCCAGAAGATTGGAATACACAAAGTACAATCCACAAACCACAAGAAACTCAAGAAGAAGGAAGACCAAAATGTGGATACTTTGTTCTTTCTTAAAAGAGGGAACAAAATTCCCATGGAAGGTGTTGTAGAGACTGACTATGGAGCAAGGAGTAAAGGAAGGACAATTCAGAGACTGCTCCACCTGGGAAACCTTCCCATATTCAACCATCAAATCTAGATACTATTGTGGATGCCAGTAAGTGCTGGATGACTGGAGCCTGATACAGCTGCCTCCTGAGAGGCTCTGACAGTACCTGACTAGTATAGAAGTAGAGGCTCACAGTTACCCATTGGACTGAGTGCATGGTCTCCAATGAAGGAGCTAAAGAAAGGACCCAAAGAGCTGAAGGGTTTGCAGCCCCTTAGGAACAACAATATGAATTAACTAGTACCCTCAGAGCTCCCAGGGACTAAAACACGAACCAAAGAGTACACATGGGGGGACTCATGGCTCCAGCAGGATATGTTCAGCAGAGGATGGCCAAGTTGGTCATCAATGGGAGGAAAGGCCCTTGGCCCTGTAAAGGTCCTATGCCCCAGTGTAGGGGAATGCCAGGGACAGTAAGCAGGAGAGGGTAGGGTGGTGAACAGGTGGAAGAGGGAGGGGAACCTGGGAAAGGAGATATTGTAAATAAAGAAAACATCTAATAAAAAAATTTAAAGAAAAAGAAAGAAAAAAAAACAAACCATGAAAACCCAATGCACATATAATAACCCACTTTCATTGCATTACTTTAGACCAGGACAAACTAACTGTAGCAGAGACCTTGTCATATTTGAGCATTTTTTTAAAATTTTTTATTCTGTAAATATCCAATGCTGGGGCTTAGTATACAGAAGTGAAATCTCATATGTTGCCATAACTACAACAGGGGATTAAGACT
>JADRCD010224049.1:51552-65815 GCA_019843815.1 Montemys delectorum | reverse complement strand
ACAGGAGGGCACACTGCCTCAGGCCATCTATACCTGGTATACAGATGGCAGCTCCTTTCTACATGAAGGGGCTAGAAGAGCTGGTTATGCCATAGTGTCAGACACTGAGGTGGTAGAGGCACAGGCCCTTCCTACTCACACAACCAATCAACAGGCTGAACTAATAGCCCTTACCCGTGCCTTTCAACTGGCACAGGGAAAATCCCTCAACATCTACACAGATTCCAAATATGCTTTTCATATCCTTCTGTCTTACGTTGCTATCTGGAAGGAGCGTGGGCTACTTACCACAAAAGGAGGATCAGTAACTAATGCAAACCAAATTATGGCCATGCTAGAGGCCTCTCATCTTCCCACAGCCATTGGGATAGTCCATTGTAGGTCACACCAGACAGATGACTCTATTGTCTCCAGGGGAAACAACCGAGCTGATGAGGCAGTTAGAGCTGCGGACCTTAGGGGTCTAGACTTGTCTCATCCTCCTCAGGACATTCTTACACTACAACCCACATCTCTACCTCTTTTAGCTCCTGATACCCGCCAAACTCTGTCCTATCTTCACCAACTCTTTCATCCTAACAGCCAAGCATTGTCTTCTTTTGTGAAGACCCACCTACAGCCTACTTCTGAGGACTTAAGCTTCTTGAAATCTATCACTGCTTCTTGTAAAATCTGTCAGAGGTCTGACCCCAACTTAAAGTATTGTAGCACTCCTTTTCCTACACATCAGGCTAGAGGTTCCCTTCCTGGAACTGACTGGCAACTTGACTTTACCCACATGCCCACTGTCAGGCGTGCCAAGTACCTCCTGGTCTAGGTGGACACCTTCTCAGGGTGGGTAGAGGCATTTTCCACAACTAACAAAAGGGCTCAGACAGTCTCTGATCTCCTCCTCCAGGAGATCATCTCCTGGTTTGGTGTCCCAGCCTCTCTCCAGTCAGACAATGGTCCTGAATTTACTTCCCAAGTCTCTCAAATCCTATCTAAGGCTCTAGACATCCCCTGGTGTTTTCACATTCCTTACCACCCTCAGTCTTCTGGTAAGGTAGAAAAAACTAATCAATTTTTAAAAACCACTCTTGTTAAGCTGTCACAGGAACTTCACCTTGATTGGGTAAAACTCCTACCCCTGGCTCTTTTCAGGTTACAAGCTCTTCCAAAGCGATCTCTCCTCATCTCTCCCTTTGAACTCATGTATGGATGTCTAGTCCTAACCCCTGGTCTCTCACCTAAATGCTCTCCACTCCCAGACCACCTTCTTACCCCATTACTTTGCCACATCCGTTCTCTCCTATGGAACTTTGCTGACCACCATCTACCTTGGCCATGCGCTGTCTCCTGTCCACTACCTATCAACTTTGGAGACCAAGTCCTTCTATCACCTCCAGGTCATCGACTCTCATCTCTCTCTCTCTCTCAAGTGGCAGGGCCCTTTTAAAGTAATTCTTGTGACCCCTACAGCTGCTAAACTCGAGGGACTCCCTCATTGGGGCCATCTGTCTCACCTCAAACCTTTCATTCCTCCACCTAAAAATGACTCTTCTTCGTATACATCAATCTTAACAGGACTGTGCTCTATTAAGCTCCAGAGGACAATGAGGCCATCTACCTTATTCCCAATCCCAGAAAATGAGACTCCACTCCAGCAGCCAAGCTCGACCTCACTGGATTAAACATGGGTTTCTCATCCTCCCCCTACTGTTCATTCCTATCCAGGGTAGCCCTTATATCTGGAGATTCGAGGTTCAAGAAACCCCCACAGATAACAAACAATCTTTCCAAATAGGGTCGGAAAACTACTCCATAGCCTGATGCCAGAAATCAATCCAAATTGCTATCATCCCGGTATCTGTAATCCCATCTAAATATTATGATCTCTATACTTGCTTTCTCTTTGACCAGACAGAAGATTATTGTAGAAAATGGCCAGACGAATATGGGGGCTGCCCATATTGGTCTTGTCAAATACATATTCTAGGATCATGGATCAATCATTTCTTCTACCAACACCGCAAGACACTCTTTTTCCACATACACGACCGATGGGATTCCAGGTGGGAGACAGGAGTCATCCGTAAGCTCTATCATAAAAAATCAGCCCGGGGGCCCAGTAAGTACCATCTATATTCAAAGGAAATATGTCTCAATTGCCCAACCCCTAAATATCGAAAAGGTAGGAGAGATAATCAAACACTCCTCTGAGGTCTTTACTTCTTTAACATCACCCCTCATAAATGGCACTAACTTGTCATTTCACCTTTTACTTCAGACCTTAACCATGGCATACCAGCTCCTCAATGTCACCAGACGGGGATGCTTTAAGGAGTGCTGGTTATGTGTACCCCCTGGAACTAACTCACAATTGTCACTTACAGTGTCTCCAGTAATACTGCCAAGTAAAGTTACTTCACCCTTTGTCAGCTGCCCTGGATCCAGTGTCACCATGACTCCATACCTCGCCTCTGTCCCTCTCTTTGGCGTGGCAACCTGCTTTAAGGCCTCTGGGACCCATTCAGTAGGAATGCTGGGCTCCCTAGACTGCAATAGGACCTTAACCCTTGATATATCATCTCTGTCACAATGCCCTGCAATCCAGAACACGTCAATCCATTGTGGCACTCAGGCATATCATGGCCTACCTGCTAGTTGGTCAAGAGTTTGCACATCAGTGCTTCTTTTCCCTGAACTGGGAGTAATCCAGGGAAATGAGCCCCTGCCAATCCCAGTTATAGATATGATAGCTGCCCAACATAAGAGGGCAGTCCAAGTTGTACTCCTCTTGGTCGCTACAGGAATAGCCATAGGTGTTGGTACTGGAGTTGCAGGGATAACAACATCCATGATCCAATATAATACATTCACTTCCCAGTTCCAAAGTGATTTTCAAAAAATGTCTGAATCTGTGCTTACTATCCAAAAACAGATCAATTCTTTGGCAGCCATGGTGCTTCAGAACAGACGAGGACTAGATATCCTGACAGCTAAAGAAGGTGGTCTTTGCCTGTCCCTCCAAGAAGAATGCTGCTTCTATGTCAACCAATCCGGGATAGTACGAAATAAAATCCAGGAGCTACAGTCAGACATAAAAAATTTCAGAGACCGTGAGACCTCCAGTTCTGAGATTTTCAAAAACCCCATATGGAAGTGGATACTCCCGTTTGTAACTCCTATCCTAGTCATCTTCCTGGTGTTATTATTTGCTCCCTGCCTCATTAATCTTGTTTCTACATTTCTTCAACGACAAATACAAAAAATTTCTAACCAAACTATCAATCAGCTTCTGTTACAGGATTACCAGCCGCTGCCCACAGACGAGCCATTGTCCACAAAGAGACCTGATGCAAATGTTTACCAAGTGGATCCCGATAGTAAAAGCCAGCTACCCCCATTGACAATTCCCCTAGACAGCAGGAAGAGACACGACGCCCTTGTCTCCTTTTCACCATCGGCTTCCCCTTCCCTTTTTCTTTCCCTCTCTTTATAATATCAAAAAAGGAGGTATGTTAGCATCACCGAGTGCCTGCGCTTATGGATAGGTGGGACAACAGACCTGTTGCTATGGGCAGCAGCCACCATATTCCCAAAATCCCTAGGGCTCGCTGACCACCTTTACCTGGGCCATACATACGTCACAGCTCATATAAAAACGGGGAACATTCCTTTCTCTTTCTCTTTCCCCACTCCTCTCTTTCTGTGCCACCTCCCCCCAATCTCTCCCCCTTAATTAAACCTCCTACACGTGGAACTGTTTGGGCCTGGTGTGTGGTATTTTCGATGCAAACGCCTCTCTTAAACCATCACTTGGTCCTATGAATGCTTGATAAATGCCCTAGTGTAAGGAAATCAAGTGTAGGGAGGTGCAGTGGGTAGGTGGGTGGGTGGAAGAACACCATCATAGAAGCAGGAGGAGGGAGGATGTGATAGGGTGTTTCTGGGAGGGAGGGAAACTGGGAAAGGGGATAACATTTGAAATGTAAATAAAGAAAATATCAGATAAAAAAATTTAAAAAAAAAAAGAAAAAAGAAAGGTAAACCCAGGGCCATGTGGTTTTAGTACAAAATTCTACAAGATATTAAGTGAAAAATCAACAACAATATTCGTTGGAATTATTCTCCATAACAGAAAGAGAAGCAAAATTGCCCAATTGTCCTTATAAAGCCACAACTACTGTGATACCTAAATTACATAAAGACCCAACAGAGAAAGGAATTAGAGACCAATTTCCTTTATAAGCATAGATGCAAAAATTCTCAATAAAATACTTGCAAATCGAATCTAAGAACATATCAAAAAAGATCATCTTCCATAATCAAGTAGATGCCATCCCAGAGATTCTAGGATGGTTAAATATAAACAAATTGATAAATGTAACCTTTAACAAATATTAACCACATGTTCAATCTCATCCAGTGTAAAAAAGATGTTTCACAAAATCCTAAATTCCTTCATGATAAAAGTCATGGAGAGATTAGGGTTACAAGGGATATACCTAAGCATAAAAAAAAAAGACAGCTTATATAAAAAGCCCATGGCCAATATCAACTTAAGTGGAGAGACACTCAAAGTATTTCCCTTGGAATCAGAAGAAGAGTAGGTTGTCCACTCTCTCCATAGCTATTCAACACACTTTTTGAAGTCTTTTCTAAAACAATAAGACTACGGAGGAGGTCAAGTCAATATAAATAGGAAGGAAAGATGTTAAAGTACATTTATTTGGAGATGATATGACTGTATATTTAAGTGCCTCTAAAAATTCACCAGGAAGTTCCAACAGATCATTCAGAAAACTAGCAGGATGTAAAATTAATACATGAAATCAGTATCTTCCTGTATGCAAATAACAAATGATCTGAGAAAGAAGCCAGAGAAACAATGCTTTTCACAATAGCTTCAAAAATAAAATAAAATTTCTTGTGGTAACTAAACAAGTGGAAGTCCTTTATGACGATATATTTAAGACATTAAGAAATAAATTGAAAAAGACATCAGAAGATGGAAAGAGCTCCATGCTCATCTATCAGTAGTATTATTATAATAAAAGTGGTCATCTTATGAAACACAATATACAGATTCAATATAATCTCCACCAAAGTTCTAGTGCAATTCTCCACAAAACTAGAAAAGACATTTTTTAGCTTCATATGGAAATACATCTAAAATGCTCCTGAATAATAAAAGAGTTGTTGGAGATATCACTACTTCCAACTCAAAATTGCAGAGCTATACCAACAAAAACACTGAAGTATTGGCATAAAAGCAAGCATATGGATCAATGGAATCAAATTCAAGACTCGGATATAAGTCCTCAGACCTATGAATACCTGTTCTTGTTATTGTTGTTGCTGTTGTTATTGTTGTTGTTTTAATAAATCATGAAGAAACACTAGGAAAGTAGACAGTATCTTTACTAAAGGTGGTCAAATTGGATAGCTGCATGTACGAGAATATATACAAATACATACTTATCATCCTGTACAATCTCAACTGGATCAAAGACCGCAACATAAAACCAGATACACAGAACCCAACAAATGATAAATTGAGAAATAATCTTGTAGTCATTGGTATGAGAAAGACTTTCTAAACAGAAAACCTTTAGCACAGGCACTAACAGCGACATCTTGATTAGGATGTAAGTTCAGGAGATTATTCTATTTTCTAAGTTGAATTAGCATCAACATGGAAAAAGAAACTGGAACTAACATTTTAGTCAAAATTCTAGATCCATGCTAAGTTTTTATCTTCCTGACATTTTATCTTCATAACAGGTCTTTTTAGTTGGATATAATTGGTCCTGTTGTGTAGATAACTGAAGCTTGCAAAACATATCAGAAACCACATAGTAAGGAATTGTACAGCAGGATTCAAACACAACCCTTCAGAAAGACATAAAGTAAAAGATATTTATATAAAGAGAATTAATTAGAGTAATGGATAATTACAAAGAATTGTAGAAACTAATAAGATGCTATAAGGTCTGACCTGATTTGGTAATAACACAGAAACCCAGAGAGTTTCATTTGGATAAAACCAACTTCATTGACAAAAGTTCTTAATGCTGAATCAGCTGATTTTAAAATTCAACAATTTTCTCTGAGAACTCTTGTTTGTTGAAAGCCAAGACTCTCCCAAGAACATCCATAAACATGAAAAGAGCTTTTAACTAGATATTCAATAGCTATGGTAGTACAAAGGCCAACTGTAAATTATTAGCAGATAATGTTACATCACAATTTTTTAAGTTCTATAATTTCATAGTTTTGGTGGGAAATTGTAAATTATTAGCAGATAATGTTACATCATAATTTCTTTAAATTCTATAATTTTATAGTTTAGGTAAATTTTCAATGTATTGAAGAGTAGTTTGTAACATATGCATTGCTTTAGCAAGAGTTTTTGAGAAAATGAACACAGGAAAAAAAGTTTTTAAAAATGTAACATACATAAAATAAAGCACTGTTGTTGTTTCATGTGAAGTTTTCCCTGTAAAGGGCACATGTATTATAAACATATAATACATATATGTCAATAATAATCTCCATAATAAGCAAAATAAAAAAAGTTCAAAGTCCTTTCTGACATATTAATTTACATGGTTTTCTTGAAGAACTTTAAGTTGGGAAACACCTGATTTTTATTGCTAGATTTCCCTATACCTTGCAAACAGGGGTACAATAAAAAAGAGTAGTTGCATTGAAGTTGAACTCTGTGATATTGAGTAAATTTCTCACCTCTCATATTGTGGTTGCTGGCTCTAACCTTGATCTTTACTCCATTGTTAGAGTTCAGTTGTTGGCTGGTTTAGTCTTCTGATATTTACAAAGGTCTTCCCCCTGTATCACACCTGCTTGACAGTTAAAGACCCAAGAAATGCTGAGAGGCCAAGTGCTGCTCAATACTAGTCAAGCTCTCTAAATGAACGTTTACAGAAAGCAAGTGGGGAAAAGACATTTAAAAGGTCTGCTTAACTTTCAACGTATTTATTGCATTACTTTGCTTCTATTTAATTTCCTACTCAGAATTCCCATTTGGCGTATTATTGGGGCTAAGACTTCAAATATCATAAAGTCCTAGAATGTAAAATCAATTTACAAGAGCATTGCTTAATGAACTCATAGAATCTAGAGCAGCAAGCACAGGGCCTCTCTCTCTCGCGCTCTCTCTCTCTCTCTCCCTCTCCCTCTCTCTGTGTATATGTTTCAGTTTAGTAGTTTTTTTGGGACTCTTGAATGTGTTAGTGAGGGGTCTGTGTTCCTTGTACGTTCTCTTGGGGCACATTTCCTTCTGTTGGTTTGTCTTGCCCAACTTCAATGTAATGTTTTTGTTTTATCTCACTATATTTTATTTTGTTAGCTAAAACACTATTCAGACAAAAAGCCTCTAAACATTTTTGATTATGAAAAACAAATGACAATTATGGTTGACAGGAATTATGCAGGTGAAGACAGAACTGGAGCAAAGGAAAAAGTAATCAGATAAAACTTTATAAGTATTTGTGTTAGCATAATAATTGATTGTTATTTTCCTTTCCACAGTTTTCTATGTTGAATAATTTTTCTATTAATGTGCTTAAAATAAAAATGAAAAAGAACAAAGTAATGGAAATGTCATAGAAACAGATTTTAAATGCTTGAAATTTGTCTGAAGTGCCGAAAAATAATTTTTATTTTTCCCTTGCTCTTTGCTTTGCAGTGCCTGTCTTGAAAACATTTTTCCTTCTTCTTCTAGTCCACAGGTAAGCACTCTTCTATACATAGGCTAATATTTTTTGTACTTTATTAAGATGCATTGTAATTGCAATCTCCTTAATTGCTTCCTAATTGGTTCTTTCCTCCCCTTGGTGTATTTTTCATGCATTATTAAATCCCAACTGGCTTTCTGGAACTCATTTTGTATTCCTTCCAGACACTCTCTTCCAAAGTTAAACTGTGTGTCTTACAGTCCCTTGATTACACAGGAAATGGCACTGTGGTATTGAAAGGATCACTATTTGGAAACTGTGAGCTTTTTCATATAGCTACAGGGGATTTGATAGCATCATCAGCTATCCTAGCCATTTGCTTTCATTTTCAGTAACCTTCACATACAGAAATTATTTGATAACACTTTCTTACAAAACTATTTTGATATGTTTCTTATAGTTGTTGTTATTATTGCTATTCAGCATGGAAAACATCTAGGATCAGAATGGCCTGGACCTAGATCTAAATCTCTTGATGTTAGTCTATACTCCACACACTATCACCCACTTCTTATATAATAATACAAATGACAGATTCCTTTAAATGTTGCCTTGGATGATGGGATGAGATAAGACCTGTGATCAAGCTGTGCAGCTACAAGCCTTAATCTGAGTTTCTCCTTCTCTCTTCTAACTATCCCTGGGCCTACATCTTCTAGCCTCCTCTATACAAACTAATCTTCCAAGCTGACTGATTCAACCTGTCTCTCAGATTTTAACTGAATTGCTCTGCATTGCTTTCTATTAACCTTGGCAATAGGTTCTATTCTTCTGGATCCTCTCATTCTCTGGCTTGTTCTGTCTTTACCTGTGTCTAGCTTGTTCTCTCTGGAAAACTGCCCCCAGTAAAACTACGATATACACACACCAACACATGCCACCTGTGTCTCCCCTATTCTCTCTCCTTGAGCTGCTCTGAAGTAGCCTTTCTTTATTGAGTTGTCCTCACAAGAGGTAGGCATATCTTATCTCAGATTCATTCTGTCAAATCTTTCTTTGATTTGTAACTTTGTCTGCTTCTTAATTAGACTTCATTTTCAAACATAACTGTTCCCTCTACAAACAAACCTCACCTTCATTGTTAGGGATGTAAGGTATATACTAAGGTCCTGTCTGTATTTCAGCCAGATCCTACTATAATCCAGGTTGTATATCCATTCTGGCTGGATCATATAGACCTAGAAAGTCTCCGGATGTGATTCCTTTGCCAGAGCAACCATGTTGCTGGATTAAAATTCCTCTACAGGTTTCCAACTATTTAACCTCATTTTCTGTCCTTCATGTTTCTCAAGAAAATGTTCACTAAACTAAATTCTTTAGTAAGGAAAATCACTAAATTCTTTAGTAAGAAAATGTGTCACAGAATGATTAATAATTTTGAATGAGGCCTGATCTGGACACTACTTCTCCATTTGTAAAATGATGATCCTGTCTTCTTCACTGAGATGTTCTTAGCTTCCAATATATATAAATTATTTTTATAGAGACAGGATTTCAAGAGGTCAAAAGATCATTGAATTATATATTTGATATGTATATGTGTGCACATGTTCATTTGTATGTCTGCATACTTACATGTGGGTACTTGTGGAGGCCAGGGAGCAAATGGAGATGTCATTCCTCAAGCACAATTTATATTGAGTCAGAGTCTTACTGGCATGGAACTCACCAAGTAGGACAGGCTTAGAGTTATCCAAAGAGTTGTAGGGATTATCCTGACTCTGCCTCCTAAAGTCTGTGATCAAAATTGCTCACCACCATGCCTGGATTTTGCTATGAGAATGCTTAGGGTTGAATTTCAGTTTTTAAAATAGTAAAATAAACACTTTACTGACTGAAGCTATATAATTGTTGAGATGTATCCTGAACAACTGTGATGGTGCAGTTGTAATAATTTTAGCAAGTCAAGCATTTGAATCACATTAATCCATTTTCTCAAATTATCTTTGCCTCCTCTGTGGGGTAAACTATATTGAAATGAAAAGGTTTTACATTATTGACAGAGTATCTCAGATGCAAACTTACAGAGCTCTTTATATTTATTAAAAATTTTGTCACTCCTTTTCGCACAAAAAAAAAAAATGGCGAAGTAGAGATGCCTTACTACCTGAGAGAACTTGTTCCCCTTTGTTTTGTATTTGTTGTTTTGTTTGTTTATTCATTTTTAATTGAAAAATATATCCTGCTCTCCTATAATGTATACTGACCACAGTTCTCCCTCCTCCACTCCTTGTTATATTCCCCCATCTCCACTCTCCCCCAGATCCACTTCCCTTCATTTCCCTTCAGAAGAGAGCAGGCCTTCAAGGGACAACAATAAAACACAACAAAACAAGATACAATAAGACAAGGCAAAAGCTCTCAAGTTGGAGCTGGACAAGGCAACACAATAGGGGGAAAATGAGTATAAAGAGCTGGCAAAAGAGTCAGAAACACACCCTCTTGCACTGTTAGCAATCCAACAAAACCACCAACCTAACAGCTATAACATATGCAGAGGACCTGGTGTACACCCTCATAGGCCCCGGGATTGCTGCTTCAGTCTCTGTGAGCCCTGCTTAGTTGATTAGTGAGCCATGTTTTCTTGGTGTCATTGACCTCTCTGACTCCTACATTCTTTCCTGCCCCTCTTTGACAATGTTCTCTGAGCTCTGAAGAGAGGGACCTAAAGGAGACCTCCAATTTAGACTCTTGGCATATTACCCAACTGTGTGTATCATTTCCTCCTGGGACTTGTTCTAATTCCACTCATAATCTGAGAATACCACTAATTTCTCCATTGGAGAATTCAAATTATACTTTGGTGAACTTACCACATTCCTGTACCAGTTACTTATAATTCCAAATACATAAATAAAATATATACTTTGCAATGTGTCCTTGCCCTGAAATAACATTCATAAAAGTAAACAGAAAATGCATAGTTAATATTTTTAGTCTAATTTTAAAGTAATACTTTGTTGTCAAAATGACCTACAAATACAACAAACTATTCTACCGTTGTTTTCCAAGTTCCATTATGGATGTATGGCTTTTATGAGTTTCAATTCCTTGTGGTAGTTGTCTTGTATGTTCCGATTGTTTTTCTTTAGTTGGTATGAGCCCATTTAAAGAAACCCTAGATGGTTTACAAACATTCCCCAGGATTTGCTGAAACCATCTTATAAGATATTTAGGATCCTTGCAAATAATCCCTGCCCCAGACAAAGCTTTGCTTCTAGTTTCTTTGCATCTAAAATATTGTTTTTACATCACAGAGTCACACGGCAAAGTAAAGAAATAATTATTTTTTAAAAAAACATTAAAACATTGCTTACACTTTTGCCATAAATGGAAGATTATAGAAACACTTCTATTTCACATTTGTGTTTTTAGGTTATATTGATAGTCCTTGTTGCTAATATATCAATAAAATAACATATAACTTATTTTTCTCCTAGTAACAGTGAAGAAAATTTAAGATTTTTACTAATATTTTTCATATATGTCAAAGCATATGCACCAAAAACATTTAAAAATCATTTTCATTTTTTATTGGATATTTTGTTTATATATATTTCAAGTGTTATCCCGTTTCCTTGTTTACCCTCCAGAAACCCCCTACCCCATACTCCCTCTCCCTGCTTCTATGAGGGTGTTTCCTCACTACTTACTCCTAACTCCCTGCCCTGGTATTCCCTTTACACTGGGGCACTGAGCCTTCCTAGGACTAAGACCTCTCCTCCCATTGTTGGACTGAGCACTTAGTTCTCAGTGGAGGAGTTAGAGAAAGGACTGATGGAGCTAAAGGGGCTTGCAACCTATAGCAAGAACAACAATATCAACCAACCAGATGCCCCTAGAGCTCCTAGGAACTAAAAATTATTTTCTTATTTGCTAATGCAACTAAATAGATACATTAGTATGCAAACAGAGGAATAGATAGATTTTATTTTCCAGCTTTGGAGATAGTTTTAAAATGCTTTCTGATTTAATTTGGTTTTAATTATAATAAATTTTTACATGGCTCCTATACCCATACTATCATCATTTTCTCCTTTATAAATTTACAATAAAGTGTTTATATTTTAAAGATAAAATCCCTCCTTTGGAAAAATAATTAATACTATATTTTGATCCCAAAACAGTATAAGTACTTTATAAAACCCTTTAATACAAAATTTTTGTAAAATATTTTAAATTGTATTTTATATGTATACTCATGCCTACATGTATATATGTGTATCATATATGTACTTGATGACTCCAGAGGCAAAAGAAGATACTGGATACCCTGGAATTGTATTCATAGGTGGTGATGTGAGCCACCATATTGGCACTGGGAAACAAATATGACAGGGTCTTCTACATTAGCCATAAGTGCTCTTAGCCAGTCCTTAGAACACAGTTACGGTAATTCCCCGATGAATTTTTTTCTTATTTTCATAAGAAGGCTGGTAGTGACCTTATATAGTGAGAGAAACACCATAAAACTGGAAACTCCATTGTATATATCAAACAAATTTCCAATGTTTCACCATAATCTCATAATCACACTCCTGCCAATTTACAACACTTGGCTACACAACTAAGTGGACAAGTTTTACTCCCCACTCAAATTTATCCTACCAGTTCCACTGGCCATTTTACTGGATTTTCCAAAACAAGTCTTGTATTAGTGATGGGGAAAATGCCCTGGAACAAGAGTGATGTCGCAAAGTGTTAAAACCCCGAAAATGTCTTGAGACAAAAATCTCATCTTATGACTGGCAGGAGTAAGAATTTCTCCATCCTATTTTTGTCCTTCATGCCCTGGGGCACACAGCCCCACAACCCCCATTCTGTCCTTCTTGAGGAAGTCACACGTCTCTTGGCCAAATCACCTGGACTCTGTCTTCATACAAATAAAGCATTCCCAGTATCTGAGCCCCAGCCAATAAAGTACACTCTCCTGGAAAACCCCTACCTATTCCCCAAGAATAAATTCTTGTTACTCCTTGAATAAAAATAGCTGCTACTTCATAGAATATAGTCTAATAGAGCTGTTTCACTGAATAGTGTCTAGTAGAGCTGGTTCACTTTCCACAACAGAGAAGAGCTATAACACTGAAAAATCCTCTCAGAGAAGGCCTTCGCCCCAGCACTCACTCAGCAGAACAGAGACCCTTCTCACCCAAGGGACAAGCTTCATTTATTATTTATTCTGGTGGCTCACCACAGTGCCTGACTACCCCAAGGGAAGAAGTAGTGCCAAGACCACAAGAACATCTAGAAGAAGCTCAGAATCATTTCTGATCTGGTTACAGAGACTAGCACCTGTGAGTTCTCATCAGACTGCTGCCCCCAGACTCAGCACACAGGCCTCTTCATATCTCCATATATAAACAGCTAATAGGACCTGAGAAAATAAAAAATTAATATATTACTTTATACTTTGATAAGCAGTAAGAGATGAATAAACACGCACCATTTTACCAAATTAAATTAGAAACCAACTACAAGTGCCTACTAAAATCTTTATTGCTTCAAAGTGAAAACCCAGACTCACTCATCCATCAATTCAAAAGCTATTCTCATGCTTCAAGGTAAAAAAGAATCAAATTCAATGCAATCCCCATCAAAATTCCAACTCAATTCTTCACAGACTTAGAAAGAGCAATTTGCAAATTCATCTGGAACAACAAAAGACCCAGGATAGCCAAAACTATTCTCAACAATAAAGGAACCTCTGGTGGAATCACAATCCCAGACCTTAAGCTGTACTACAGAGCAATTGTGATAAAAACTGCATGGTATTGGTACAGTGACAGGCAGGTTGATCAATGGAACAGAATTGAAGACCCAGAAATAAACTCATGCACCTATAGTCACTTGATCTTTGACAAAGGAGCTAAAACCATACAGTGGAAAAAAGACAGCATTTTCAACAGATGGTGCTGGCTCAACTGGCAGTCAACATGTAGAAAAATGCAAATCGACCCATTCCTTTCTCCTTGTACAAAGCTCAAGTCCAAGTGGATCAGGGACCTCCACATCAAACCAGATACATTGAAACTAATAGAAAGTAAAGTGGGGAAGAGCTTCGAGCAAATAGGCACAGGGGAAAATTTCCTGAAGAGAACCCCAATAGCTTCTGCTATAAGATCAAGAATTGACAAATGAGACCTCATAAAGTTGCAAAGCTTCTGTAAGGCAAAAGATACTGTCAATAGGACAAAACGGCAACCAACAAATTGGGAAAAGATCTTTACCAACCCTATATCTGATAGAGGGCTAATATCCAATGTAAACAAAGAACTCATGAAGTCAGTCTCCAGAGAACCAAATAACCCTATTGAAAAATGGGGCATAGAGCTAAACAAAGAATTCTCTACTGATGAACACCAAATGGCTGAGAAACACCTAAAGAAATGTTCAACATCCTTAGTCATCAGGGAAATGCAAATCAAAACAACTCTCAGATTCCACCTCACACCAGTCAGATTGGCTAGGATAAAAAACTCAGGTGACAGCAGATGCTGGAGAGGCTGTGGAGAAATAGG
>JADRCD010224049.1:34083-51452 GCA_019843815.1 Montemys delectorum | reverse complement strand
TAGGAACACTCCTTCATTGCTGGTGGGATTGCAAACTGGTACAACCACTCTGGAAATCAGTGTGGCGGTTCCTCCGGAAATTGAACATAGTTCTACCAGAGGACCCAGCCATACCACTCCTGGGCATATACCCACAAGATGCTCCATCATGTAATAAGGACACATGCTCCACCATGTTCATAGCAGCCTTATTTATAATAGCCAGAAACTGGAAACAACCCAGATGTCCCTCAACAGAGGAATGGATACAGAAAGTGTGGTACATCTACACAATGGAGTACTACTCAGCTATTAAAAACAATGAATTTATGAAATTCTTAGGGAAATGGATGGATCTGGAGAGTATCATCCTGAGTGAGGTAATCCAATCACAAAAGATCACACATGGGTATGCATTCTCTGATAAGTGGTTATTAGCCCAGAAGTTTGGAATACAGGAAGAACGACCCACAAACCACAAGAAACTTAAGAAGAAGGAAGTCCAAAAGGTGGACATTTCATTCCTTCTTAAAAAAGGGAATCAAACACCCACAGAAGGAGTGGCAGAGATTAACTATGGAGCAGAGACTGAAGGAAGGACAAGCATATAGCTATCTCCTAAGAGGCTCTGACAATACCTGACTAATACAGATGTAGAGGCTCACAACCATTCATTGAACTGAGTACACTGTCCCCACTGAAGGAGTTAGAGAAAGGTTCTATGGAGCTGAAGGGTTTGCAGCCCCTTAGGACGAACAACAATTACTAACTAGTACCCTCAAAGCTCCCAGGGACCCAACCACCAATCAAGGACTATACAGGGTTGGACTGAATGTTCTGGCAGCATGTGTATAGTAGAGGATTGCAAATTCGATCATCAATAGGAAGAAAGGACCTCGGCCTTGTGAAGGTTTTGTGCCCCAGTGTAGGGGAATGCCAGGGCCAATAAGTGGGAGAGGGTAGGGTGACAGGCATGGGGAAGGGGGAGGCAAAAGGGGTTTGTTCTTGTTGTTTTTGTTTGTTTGTTTGTTTTTTGGAGGGGAACCTGGGAAAGGGAAAATTTACATGTAAATAAAATATCTAATAAAAAAAAGGAAAAAAAAAGAATCAAATTATCCTCACTGTGATGTTAATTCCATAATTCATAAACAACCACCTCCACCATTGCTTTTGTTAAAACAGGGACCCTTTGCACTGGTCTGTATCCAAACACTGGAAGAGAACATCAAAACATGAGCACCATGAGGGAAAAAATGGCAACCTTTCACCCAAGAATTCTGCATCACTGACCTAGTAAACAGCAGCACACAGCTGTCTGTTGCTTAAATTATTTGAAAGTTTTTACCTAAAAGGAAAAAAACTCATTGCTATATGTTACAAATAATAATAATGATGATGATGATAATGCAACACATAATGTAACATTTACTTAATGATCTGTATATAGCAGATTTTAATATACACATTTTACATGTGCCAATGTTTTTAATCTCAAAAACTCTGTGAAGTAAAATGTTAATTAGAATTTGTTGCTAAACAATAAACAAAACAATATCTTAAAGTGAAGAAGTGACAGGGCTAAGCAATGTGGACAATGAGGGGCCACAGGCTTCCATCATGGTGGAAGAATGGTCTACCAAGGTCTGATAATCAGAGTGAAAATGTGTCTGCAAACCTAACAAAGTGCCATTAATGCCTAAGCTTTTACTTTTTAAAAGAAGCCTTATTGGGTTTTCTTATTCAAAACCCTCATTTAAATTGAAGTCCCCGAAATTAAAGAATAATCTGTCACTTATAGCTGTGTCCATGAAAGAACCAGAACAAATCACTTCTATATTCTTATGCCCATCATCCTAACTCAGTAAACCTTTTTCTCTCATCCTTTTCCTTTTCTAAAGAATCAAAATCTATAATACCTGTGGACAATGCAGAGTGTTGAGAAGAAACCAGTATTTATAATAAACATACTCATCCATATATTAACCATGAATCTTCTACCAAATGTTCAGCCTTTCTATATAACCATTTGCACAAGTTAAAACCATGAGATGAACATGTAAGTTTATTCAAGGCATGCAATAATATATGCCTGGAATTGAGTTGACAGTGAATTCATCCTTGATTCATTTTCATTTCAGATCTCAAGCTGTTCAACTATATGAGAATTAGCAGATTACCCTCCTGATAGTTCCTAAGAAAGAAACAAAGAGACCTTATGCATGCTACTTAGTTTCTCCTGATCCCTGCTTAATATCTTTTGCATCTGCGAAGGCGTATGTTCCTGTCATTACCTGTATCTTATTATCCAAGATCGTTCTTTGAAGCATCTTGGTGCTTATGTACCAGGAGAATTCCATAAGACATGATATGTTAATTGTTGTCAGTAATGTTATGCTTGTGTTGACTTCTAAATAATGTCATTTATATTATTTGAGAATAAAGTATATTTTCTTCTATCTGGTTTTATTTATTGTAAAATAAAAGATTATATGAAGATGTGATTTTTCAGGTAGGGTAAGTTTACCAGTATCCCTCTGTCCCTACATCACCTCAAGGAAAGCTTTCAGGACACACAGCACATCACAATCTCATTTCTACTGTGGCTGTTGTACTAACCCTTTCATCCTGTTCTGTTTCCAGATTTTCAATCTTTTAGTTTAATTTGTGCTGTGTGTGACACTGTTTCTCTGGCTACCTACAGTTTCTTTTTTTTACTAATTCACATTCATCTTGACTGACACCTTGAACCATCTATTAGAGCCCAAGCTAGAACAATCCAGCTTTGGGGCAAGAAAAGAAAGCTGAATGAAGGAAACTGTACAACTAAGAACAGAGGATGCTAGAGATCATTGGACATACACTAAGGTGATGTCTATATCCTGCTGCTGCAGATGCTGCTGCTATATTAAGAACAACCTCCTCCTCCTCTATTGCACAAAAATAATATTTATAATTTTAAAAGATTCAGGTAGGTGTACACAGTAGCTCAAGACTGGTACCTCAGCACTTAAAAGACTGAAGAAGATTATCATGGGTTAGAGACCAGCCTAGATTTCATAGAAAGTTGTGGAAAATATTTGGCTGAGTCAAAACAATAAAAAAATTAAAATAATTAATTTTGATAAAATATAGCATATAAGTTATCTATCCAAACTTTTTTAAAAACTGTGTTTTATTTGTTATCCTTGTGTTTCATTAACATTTATTCTCTATTCCTAAGATACAACACCTTATTGTCATAGTTTTATATGATTTGCATACTAGTAATTTCACCTTTTCATTAGATGATAAGCTATTGAGGATAGAACGTATTCTTGTTCATATCTACTCTACTTGACTGCATTGTCTAACTGCACAAAGACCTCAGCACTTGTCAAACACAACAGAACTCTAATAAAATGTCAACTTTGAGAATTGAAAGAGCAATAAAGAAAAGACCCACAGACAGGCCAAGTTAAAGCAGGAATGCCCAATTCATGTCAAATCCTCAGCTGAACAGAGATAACACCAAAGACAAGCCAAACATGAAGAACCTCCATACTAATATAATCTGTATGAATTCATATTTTCTCTTATAAGAATTTTTCATGTTGAACTGGACCAAATCTTGAAATTGTCTTCTTGATAAATCAAACTTTGTGCAACCTAATTTCAAACAACTCTCCCTTCTCAGCATGAGCCTCATTGGTATTCTTTCCCAATCTTCAGATGTGCCAAACTTCATAATTATAATTGTAGCACTGTGATTGGTAATTCTGCTTGCTAGAACATTCTTACTCTTTTTGAGTATGAATGACATCTTACCATCCATACATTCTCACAGAAGGTTTTCTTCTGACCATTAAACTCAAACTACTGTCTGGTCTGTTACCATGCAACATTTTGTGGTCTTCTTTTAATATATTCAAAATAAGTTGAATAATAATACCACAAATCTTCATATATGCATCTTCAAAGCCTACTAATGTGTCATCTTATATGTTAATAATTCTTTTAATATCTGATTAAAAGTTTGGAGATAGGAATATGATTCTGAATTTAATGGGCAAAGAAAGAGAAGCAAAAGTCAAAGGGAAAGTTTGGAAGATCTAATGCTGTTGGTTTTAAGTTGGAGTAAGGGTTCATGAGTAAATGATTGCAAGTAATCTCTGAATCTAGAAAAGTGTGGGAAAGAAATTTTTCACTAGATTCTCTGAACATCCTTACTGTTGCTTTTATTTAGAACTTCTGACCTCCAGATACAATAAAGCTTTGTGACTTTGTGGACTAGAAGCACAATGAAACTATACACATTTTCAGAACTATAAAAAGACTGCTGCTATAACAGAAAACAATCAATTTATAAGTGGCTTCAGAATTGAACAATGAGTGGAGGATGAAGGGATTCCAGGGGTCATTAATGATAAATCCAAAGAACTCCAGCCTGATAAGTTCTGGCTCCTTTATTTAAAAATATGTGACTAGAATGTTGAGCAAAGAAAAAGATTGTATGATAAAATGAGAAGTTCTCACCCTATCCAGATTGAAAAATAAACTAAACTTAAAAAATTGGGTGTCAGGGATTCTTTCCCAGGGAGAAATCAAAGGTAAGTTTGGATGACCTATTGCTAGTACCTTGGAAGAATCAAGACCCAGAGTAATCAATCACACAGAAGAGATGAGCCATGCAGCTCATGGGTTCTCTCAGACTTCTAAATATACACTAGGAACACATATGAAATCATACAAAAAAAGAGTCATGAAGAAACTCCCTGTCCAGTGAGTGGAATCTATGAGATACCATGAAATGCCTAGAAGTTCTTGAGAATGTTGCATCAGCAGAAAAACTGCTATTTTGGAATATAAGTGATAATGAAAGAATAAAATATAATGGAAATACTGTGAAGTTCTTATAATTCTACAGTTATGAAGCCATTCATAAAATTTCTCAGTTGCATCCCCTTTTTATCATTCATGATAAAGGATGGATCACAGAGGATGTTGGACCCAGTCACCAGGACCAACAGTAAATAAAACATGTAATAGAGTACGGAGCCTAGGTTTTGTGACAATTTCTGACAGTGGTAATTGGATCTAATACCTCACCAACAGTGAGCTCTGTTAAAGATCTTAATCAAGTAAACACCACATGTTTACTTACTATACTAATGAGTGTGATATGTTGACAGGTACAACTATGGGAATATGTGGCAGTCTAAGACTTAAAAACAGTTTGCATGTTTAATTCTAAATATTTCTGTAATAAGTTTCTAAATGGTATAGAAAAATATCTTACCATTACAGAAATACCTACAACATTATGTTATGCTAAATAATATATTTTCAAACAAATAATTATATGTAACATTAATATTTAATCCTGAGATACCTCAAATTTGGCCAAGATATAGAAACAAATGACTAGTACAGCACTATATCAAAACACTGATCCATATTTTTGATGTAATAAAAATGGATGAGCTTAGTTAATATTAATTATAAAAAATCTTTGAATCACTCATTGCTGATATGATATTTTTTATAATAGGAGAGTTTTAGAACCTGATTTTCTGTTGTGGGATAACCATAAATAACCTGACACTTACATCATTTTAAACCTTTCCATTCTTCCCCCAAAATATATGTTTAACTAGGTCTGTGAGTCCTACTTGATTTTCCAAATCTACTAGCTCCATCTGTGGGTTACTCTTTAGAAATGCTGCTGCACTTGTATACATACAAATACATACAAATTACACTTAGTCATTCCAAAGATCAGGCCGGACATGAAGTAGATAGATAATAGACAGACAGAAAGAAAGAAAGAAAGATAGATAGATAGATAGATAGATAGATAGATAGATAGATAGATAAATTGGTAGATCTTCATGTTGCCCCACTGAGAAAATCAATTAGGTGTGAAAAGTGATGTGATGTTCAATTAACTTATGACATGCATGGGAACTTTTTTCTAAGTATATGGGAAACTGTATTTTAATAAAGAATATGTTTTTAAAAATCAGATCAGAAGAAAGCACAGTAGGAGTCCAATGACAGATAAATAGATAAGAACAACGTGATGCATATAAGAATAAAGTTTTGGAGATTGTAAGAAAATGAGTACAACTGGAGATTGTCGTGTTAAGGGACTTAAAGTTGATTGGAGTAAGATGAGATTCATGTTTTCTCTCATTTGTAGTTATTGAATTTTTTATAGATATATAATATCTTGAACATATGTATCCCATAAAATATATCCCACAAAAATGAGTAAAGCTGTCTAGGAGGACAAAGGGAACCAACAGGAGAGTGGAGAGGAGGAAAGATAAACAGAAGGCATGATAGAGAATATGTTCAGCAAACAATAAGTATGCACAAGAGCTTGAAAAACATAAATACATGACTAAAAACTGCAAATAGCTATTTATAAAAGTTGCATTCACTAGCCTCATATATTTTCTGATTAAACTATTTCTTTTATCTTTCAGATAATAAATTACATAATTTCTCACTTCTATTTCCTCCCTCCAAAGCCTCTCATATACCCTTCTTGCTTTCTGTCAGATTCATGGCCTCTTTTTTCATTAACTGTTGTTGCATCCATGCATGTATGCATATATATACATGTTTGTACATATGTATGTATGTATATGTGTGTGAGAGAGAGAAAGAGAAAGAGAAAGAGAGTGTGTGTGTACACATATATATTCCTAAATACAACCTGTCCAGTCTGCATAATGTTAGTTGAATATATGTTTGTAAGGCTGACCATTTGGTATTGGATAAGAAAATAGATTCTGGTTCTGTTTGGGTTTTGTTTTGTTTTTTCTTTTTTTTTTTTTAAAGATACATATATATATATACATATATATAGTTTTATATATATTCATGCAGATAGATATATATGCATCCATGTATATAGATATATAGATGAAGTAGTAGAACATGGGGTAGGTAGATGATCCTTATTTCATATTTCTCGAAAACATCTGTATATTCTCATTAAAAATTCGGTGGAAGAAAAGAGGAATTCATCTCAGCTGTATCAATCTTAGAAGGAAGATGATGATGATTCTACTAATTATCTATCACCGAGATACACTAAACTCCATTTGGCATCTTCCTAATATTTGTATTTCATATGTATGAGTGTTATTCCTACATTTATTTATGTATACCATGTAAATGTTTGTTGTTCATGGAGTTTAGAAGAGTGGTTAGATCTCCTGGAACTATAATTACAGCTATAAATGTTTGTGAACTGTCATGTGGGGGCTTGGATTGGCCATGGGTCCTGTGCAAGTGAAGTAAATGCTCTTAACTAATGAGTAATCTCTCCAACAAGCTTAGCATCTTAAAACACCAGAGTCCTGAAAATGTAGTTCAATGGTAACGTACTTGCCCAACTATAGGCTCCAATTCCTGGTGCTGCATAGGAATATAACCATCACTTTACTCTTATTCTGGTTTGAGTGTCTAGATGTATAGATGAATTCTTGACTTAAGAGTCTTGCTCACAAGTACAGACTCTGAGAGTCCCTGCATTTAAGTTCATTCACTGGCAGTTGCCAAGCCCCAAGTCTGCAATGTTGTTGTCTGCAGATGCCACTCCTGGTCACAGTAGCCTCTCTACAAAAGGATAATTGGTTTCCCTCAATTACACAAACTATGTAATTTACAGAAGTTGGAGGCACAATCTTTTTGTATCAAGTATCTGAAGTGTGATTATATAACTTTCATAATAATTCATTGGCTAGACATAGCTCTGTAGGCCCAGGAGCACTCAGGGTGACAGGATTAAATAAGAAATGACTCACAGGAGAGAACAATCAATAGTTGTTTCAGATGATGTTTTGGTGGGTAAAGTACATCCTGCACAAACATGAGGACCTATGTTCAGCTTCCACCCATATGAAAGCTGGGGAAGGTGGCATGATCTATAGCGCCACTGTCAGGTCATAGAGTCAGGTAAATCCCTGGAGACTCTCTTGTAAGCTCAAGGTTCAGTGAGAAATCTTATTTGAAATACTGATGTGGAGAAAAATATAAGATATGCAATGTCAATTTCTATAACAAATACAAGTATATCCTCATAAGCACATGCATATAACACATATATTCGTACATGCACACTCACACACATACACATACACAATAAGTATAAACCTACACACAATAATTGGAGTCTATCTTAAAGGCAACCCACAACAACGTATTACTCAAATTTGTGGTTCTGATAATGACTAATATTCTTGTGAACATCACTAGGTTAACGTGACCAAGTGCTTTTTAATCACACATTAGTCTAAATGTAATTTTAAGTTGTTTTTGATAAAATTAACATTTGTTATCAATTTTCTTTAAGTAAACCAATAATCTTTATAATGTGATAGATGTCATCATATAGAAAGACCTTAAGGGCAAAGACTGAAGTAACCCAAGGAAAGAATTCTGCTCTATTACTGAAGGACAAAAAAATCTGCCAATGTTTCCAGGCTTCAGTCTCAGAATCTATACTATAATGTCTGCTCTTACCTGTGTCTCTAGCAGCCTTGCTTACCCTGTAAATTCTTGTCTTGCTAGATACTATAATTAGTATTTACATAAAATCATTTCCCTCCCTTTTTTTCTCACTCATACCCTCTCTTATTCCTTCCTTCTCTACCTCTTCCTCCACCATAAGTAAGTAGATATAAAGACAGACAGATGAGAGGCAGAGAGAGCTGACAATAACTAGACTGATGATAATAATAGCTCATTCAATCACTCAAAATGATTGCAGAACTAGAATATACTAGTATATTCCAAGATGAAGTGGGAAATCAGAGACCTGGGTCTAGAACTTAGCATTGTCCCTTTTGTGCTAATACAGTTGGCCTAACTTGAGCTAAGCACCTAACTTTCCTGAACTTTTTAGGAAAATATAAAAGAAGATAATGGCAGTCACTTGATCAGGATTATAAATATTTGATTAGCTCTAGCCAAGTAGCTATTGTCAATGGATAGCTCCTGGGAAGTGGAGAATCAGTTTTCCTTAAGAGTGTTGTCCATGGTAAATTTAGCATGTTCCAGTGGAAGGACACAAAGTTGGGTGCATAAAGAATGGGACTGATCTGGAAGGAGTTAGAGGGTGGGGTAAGTATAATAAAAATTTGATTAACAAAATTGCCAAAGAACTATCAAAAATTTAAATATAAATAAGTATTTTATTACCAAATATTGATAGTATAATTATGTACAGTATCATTGCTATTATCATAGGCTTTCATTTACAATTAGAACAGACACTATGTGGGCAAAAGAAAATAATGCTAGGTCTGTGTTTGCTATTTATAAAATGTTTTCTACAGACTGAAAATACAAAAGTTAACAGCAAATAGGGCACTTTGAGGTGTAAAGAATAAATTACAGTTTAAAAGAGACAATTTGATCATTTTCCCTTTAAATCAATGTGATTTCACATTTGTTAACGTGTTAATTATTCTGGCAAGGCTTTTCAAATTAGCTTAGTAGACTTAGACACATTTCGGTCCAGATGCATGTTAGCTTAAGATGTTTTATATGTAAATATTGACAATATTTCTTTGGGGACATTTTAGCAATGTTATGCATCAGTTTCGTTTAACAAAGCACTTGTTCACGTCTCCTCGGCCTAGATAGGGAATGCCAGCATTAGCTTGTAAATCATTGTATGATGTGATAAGAGCAGGAGGAAAGATAGGGAAGCAAGTGAAATACTGTGAAATACTTGTGCCTTGTCTGCTTGGTAAGGATGAGCATCCTGTCCTAATGAGCATAAGCACCTAGCCTATGCTAGGAACTAATTTGTAAAAATATGTGTCCGGCGCAGTCCCCAACCAGCAGGGAGGCAAACGCAAGACAACCAGGTTCCTTCTCAAGGTGGTTTATTCAGGAGTTACTTCTTTCCAGGCAGTAACCCCGACCCCTCCTGGGTCATGCTAATCATTGAAAGCCACGCATCATCTCTTCATAGGTCCCTGGTTGGTCACCAGATCTAGCCAGACAATCGCGCCATCTCCAAATAAGGAGTTGTTTACCGAGGAGAGCACTCCGCTGTCGGGCTAGTGGTTACCATGGAGAGCGCTCGGGCTAGCGACTACCATGGAGAGCGCTCGGGCTAGCGACTACCATGGAGAGCGCTCGCTGTCAGGCTGGCAGTTACTATGGAGAGCGCTAAGAGTGCACTGCTCTCAACAGTTCCCCCTTTTTTATTTTGAAATAGAACAGGTGAGGGTAGTGGTCTGAGCCTCTGTAAATTGGGACATTGTAATGGGGTTTCATAGGCCTCCTCAGCCCAATCTACCTCATACCCGTCCAGTGCTGATTTTTTCAGAGGTGGGTAACATTTGGAAGAGAAGGGGAGAGGGTAGCACCAACCCGCACAGATCAGACATGCCCTCCTTGAGAGTGCCAACCGCTCACAGCATCTCCCAAGTGCAGTGCTCATGCCTCGCAACCTGAACGTGATGAGATCAAGCTTTTTTGGCCGCAAGCCAAGCTTGAGGGGACTGTCCAGCCTCTAAGGCATAAAAGGCTCATGTCATTATGGCAAGATCGGCTTTTCAGGTTTGGGCCATATGGCAGAGACAAAACAGGCAACCAATGAAGGCAATAACCAGGCCTACAGCCAGAACCTCTATGCCTGCCCACTCTTTCAGGTGATTCATGGCTTGGTGGATCCATGCAGTCAATCCCTCTGCTATAGTGGGGTCCACCCTGGTGGAATTAACATGGACTATCACAAATCTCATTTCCCTCAGGGTCTCTTCAAACTCCAAACTCCAATTCTGTAACAAGAGCTGTGACAAGGTTTTAGACATATTTGTAGCACATGTAAAATTATGATATTGGATGGAAGTAACACATAAGCCAGTCATTTTCCATTCGCAGCCTAACTGCACTAGCTGCCAGAGGGTGTCCACTTGCTCCTGCACTAGGTCAATTCATTGATTGACCAACATCAAACCTCCCTTTATTTGAGAGTTGATGGAAGCCTGTACATCCAAAGCAGTAGCCACACCTGAGGATAAGTTATTCAGGGTTTCTGCAGTTTGTATGGAATTAGTCAAGGCAAGAGCTGAGGCAGTGGCAGTGGCACCAATGGCCACCGTAGCAATAATTGCAACGATGGCTGCAGAAATGCCAAAACCCCTTTTTTGTCTAAACAATTGTCCTGTTAATATATCTTTCCATTGCACTAGTCCTTTCTTGGTGGAAATCCAATTTGTATGTTGCTCTGAAGCAGAGCGACCTTGTTCATCCAATTGCAAAAAATTTAAAGTAAATAAAGCAAGGGATACACGTTCTTTGGGGGTACGCATATGGCCAATTCCCCCTTTTTGTTTTACAAGACATTCTTTGAGCATGCAATGGGCCCTTTCCACCATGCCCTGTCCTTGTGGGTTCTAAGGTAACCCATGCTTCAGTGTAACTTGTATTTTATGGCAAAATGAAGAAAAGGAAGCTGCTGTATATACAGGCCCATTATCAGTCTTAAGGACATGAGGCTTGCCCCATGTAGCCCATGCCTCCAGGCAATGAGCAATGACATTCCGTGCCTTTTCCCCACTTAATGGAGTGGCAAAAATGAGGCCTGAACATGTATCAACTGATACATGAGTATATTTTAATTTACCAAATTCCAAAAAATGAGTCACGTCCATCTGCCAAACTCTGAGGGGCAACAATCCTTTTGGATTAATACCCAAACTAGGAGGGTGCAAAAACTGATTACAATTAGAACATTGCACCACTATCTACCTAGCCACCTCTCTGGATATTTTAAATTTCATTCTCAAAGTTTTTGCATTAACATGAAAATCTTTATGAAATTGGGGGGTGGCTGCCTCCACCAGGGAATTGATAGCATTAAAGACAAAAATTTTGCAAGTGGCTTCATCCGCTTCACTATTATTAAGGCTGCCAGACACTGCAAACCACAGGGCGGCAGTATCACATTCCTCCAAAAATCTTTCTAAGGTGGACTTCTCAATCTTTAGGGTTTTAGATAAAAGCAGCTCCTGAAGAGCCAAAAAATTGGGTGCGAATATGAAGCCCTCATCGTAACATTTTCCCTGAACTATTTCGCCTTCGGTTCTCAGCTCTACAAACTTTCCTCCGCTAAACTGCTTTCACTTTTGGTTCGCTGCTCTGCAAACTCCACCCCCCCCCCTTTTCTCTTTAAACTACTTTCACTTTTCTCCTCACCGCAGACCTTTTTACTTTCACTTTTCTCCTCACCGCAGACCTTTTTACTTTCACTTTCTTTTTCTACTTTCACTTTCTCTACTCTCTTACTCGCTGCTTGCCACAACCCTTTTCTCGCCGCTTATACCCCGGACTTTCGTTTCATCTCCTTCCGAGAACTTTTCTCTCTTGCCGCTTTTACCGCAGGCTTTCGTTTTGTCTCCTTCCGAGAACCTTCTAAGCTCTGGCCCCACTTACCTACCCGGCACTTACCGATCGATCGCCCTGTCCACCAAGAGTTCTGAAACCTTACGAGACGCTTTAGTTTGTCCCCTTCCCGGGCCACCACACTGTCCGGTGCAGTCCCCAACCAGCAGGGAGGCAAATGCAAGACAACCAGGTTCCTTCTCAAGGCGGTTTATTCAGGAGTTGCTTCTTTCCAGGTAGTGACCCCAACCCCTCCTGGGTTCGGGCTTATAAGCACTAGTGCATGCCAATCATTGAAAGCCATGTATCATCTCTCCATAGGTCCCTGGCTGGTCACCAGATCTAGCCAGACAATCACACCATCTCCAAATAAGGAGTTGTTTACCGTGGAGAGCACTCCGCTGTCGGGCTATCGGTTACCATGGAAAGCACTCGGGCTAGCGACTACCTTGGAGAGCGCCTGCTGTCGGGCTGGCAGTTACTATGGAGAGCGCTAAGAGCGCACCTGCTCTCAACAATATACTAAAACAACCACCAATCAAGGACTATACAGGGTGGGACTGAATGTTCTGGCAGCATGTGTATAGTAGAGGATTGCAAATTCGATCATCAATAGGAGGAAAGGACCTCGGCCTTGTGAAGGTTTTGTGCCCCAGTGTAGGGGAATGCCAGGGCCAATAAGTGGGAGAGGGTGGAGTGACAGGCATGGGGAAGGGGGAGGCAAAAGGGGTTTGTTCTTGTTTTTGTTTGTTTGTTTGTTTGTTTGTTTTTTGGAGGGGAACCTGGAAAAGGGAAAATTTACATGAAAATAAAGAAAATATCTAATAAAAAAAATATAAAGACCTAAAAAGAAAAACATTCCTGACAGGATACAACATGGAAGGCCAATGTAACACTGTAGAGGTGTAAATACCAGTGTACTGGGGTTTTGAACTATGATTATTGCAGTTTTCTGTTTGTCACCATGTGATCTTGAGAGTCATTTAACCTGTCTTGAGCCTTAACTTTTTCAGAAGAGTCAAGTAAAATAAAATAGTTTTATGAAACAAAGGATAACTAAAATCAAAGTTCTGGGGCTGGAGAGATGGCTCAGTAGTTGAAAGTACTGACTGCTATTACAGAAAATTTTGGATTGATTGATAGAATGATGGTTCACAATACTCTGTAACTCCATTTCCAGAGGTTGATGCCCTGCTCTGGTCTCTGTAGACACAATGCATACAAAATGTCCAGACGTACATGCAAGGTGCACTCAAACACATAAAATAAAATAAATTAAAACATTTTAATTCCATTTAAATCCTGTATTTTGTAAAATGTAGATCATAAAACTTCCCAAGTATTATATTTGCTCTTATGTTAATTGATGTTTCTCATTAATGACCAGATGTAGAATAATAAGAGACAACATATTTACTAAATTATCAAGATAGCTCTAGAGAAAAATTCCAAGGAAATGAAAACAATAGGTATTTAAAAATAAAAGAGGAATAAGGAAAAGGCCAGGAACAAACTACATGTTCAGTAATATAATTTGAAAATAAAGCATATACTTTCCCAACAATATTTACCAGTATCTCAATTAACTGATTACATTTCAAGTATAAAGTCAATTCAATAATCTCATTTCTTTTCCTCTCTCTTCTGTCAGGGAGATTTTTCAAACCTAAGATAATTAACTGAATACAAGAAAGAGCTTACTCAGTTGCACACTCCAGAACTGGGATCAAATGGTTAACTGCTTTGGGATTAAGAAGACTCCTCTCCATCAGTTGTCAAGGAGTATTTATCTAACCTACAATGCAGATGCTGTAGCTATGCTCAGAAATGTGTGACTCTAAGTATGAGCCTAAGCAGAACCACAATCTGTAGAATCAGATTTCATAACATATAACATGAGGTCAGAGATGTGAGAACGGCAACGAGGTATTATTCTGCAAAAATGTGCTAAGTATTTCATTTCTAATAACTCCAATTTTTAAAATGATAAAAATTGTTTTATTCTATTTTGTTTTATTTACATTGGGCCTAGGAGATAGCACAATGGCAAAGCATTCACTACACAAGCCTGAGGACTTGAGTATCCTTGTAGTGTACATAAAGCTAAGTGTAATATCATTTATCCATAATCGCAGTGTTTTAGTTGTAGATAGGAAGAAGAGATAGGACAATCCCCAGAAAACATGGACCAGTTAGACTGGAGTAGGCAGAAGCAAACAGCAAAGGGATACCATCTCGAACACAGTGAAAGGCATAGACTAGCATTAGAAGTCCATCAGCGTACAAAGGCATATTCATACCCATGTGTGCATGCATGAATGACTGTAACACTCAGATTTATACACATCATACATATAAAGGCACTATTAGAATTTTTTCACTATTAGAATTTTTAACCTCACCCCAGGTTCTTTTCAGTTTTACTATTAGCCAAAAGTCCACAGCAGATGAAAACAAAAAGTTCTGAAACATTGAAGTTATTTTCACCTCTTTAGGTTTGTCCCCAAATGCTGTCTGTCTTTCAAGGAGTATTATTTTCTGTCTATTTGCATCATGTAATACATGATACTGTTTTCAACATTCTGATATACACTAATCAACATTTTAAAACTGGAATCTAGGTGACCATAGTAATGAATGTTACCCAGGAGAATGTGATCCCTCACTGGGCCTTGTTACTGTGAACTGTAGGTTACCTCCTCCAACCTCTGACAAATGCAAGCAGATCTTAGCAGTCAGAGCAGAAAACCTTGAATATTGCCTCTGTTCCAAATTATAGTCCATACACTAAATAAATACACTTCTTTCTATACAGTCTCATTCTTATGGTGAAACAAGAGGAGAGGCCTCACTTTTGCTCCCAGCTATGGGATCATCCTGTAGTAAAGTTACCAGAAGAGCCTGGATTCCGTTATGTTTGCCAAACCATTAATGAAGTGAATCTCTATTTGGCTCTTACTTTCTGACATACGCTACTTTGTTAGGAAACCCAAAGTTGGAAGAAATTGAAAGCATATCCTTCAAGCATCAATCTCCATCCATTTCTCTAAATTATCCTTTTGTCAAATGCCTATGGTGTTATTATATGATCCTTTTATGCCTCCTTCTAAAGTCCTATGTAATAAATTCTTACAAAGCAACTACATGAATTGTTCCTGGGTGGCAATTATAACCTCATCTGGATTTTGGTAGTTGGAACTGAGTTGATTATAATTAAGTACAATCTATATTTTTCTTGGAGTGTGTCCAATTCTCTGTAAAATTCATTTAAATTATTTATTGTTAAAGGTATTTCTGGGTAAGTTATTCAACACTGGAGGAAGAATGGTGGATGTATTTATTTAATTTTTTTGCTTATACTTTTCAAAGTAATGGGTAAATTATGGTCTCATAATTTTAAATTATATAAAAATAAACAAAAGTACCATAATTTTCTTTAATGATTTAGAGCAGTCATTTCTAATCACCAGGCAAAAGACAAATACTTGTCTACAATTAAATGAGAAGAAAATAAAAAGATAGAACAATATTATCATTTTTGATTAGGATGTCGAAGCTTGCAAGATATCTTCCTCTTCTCAAAATAATGGATGGAACTTGAACTAGGTAAGAAAGATGAGGTTACTTTTTAAGCTTCTTATGGTGTCTATGATGTGGAGATGAATAAATGAATAAAAATTTCAAAGAAGCTGTTTTTCTTATAAAGAAAAATTTGAAGAGAAAACAGCAACTGCATCACGTATACAGAATATTGTTGGTGTGAGAAGCAGCAGCAAAGTAATGTAACATTAACATGTAATTCTGTATGTTGGCTATAGTCTACAAAAAGTCCTAGGCTTGGGGAAAATTCCAAATGTATGTCTGCCAATTATTTTTCAAGAGACCTTCAACATGTCTGGCATGTGAAAAGCCAGAGAGAAAAAAGGAAGAAGGGAAGAGACTAAAATTAATGGTAAATTAAACAGATGGAGCTTTAAATGCTGTTCATATCAAAAGCTTAAACAAAAAGACTTGACTCTTTGAAAAACTATGCATTTCTAATGCTATTAGTTTATTTCTGGCATATAAGAAAAAGTGTGACTTTTAGATGTACACCTCATATTGTGCAAACTTGGTAAAAATTGCTTATTTTAGGAATTTCGGGACATTGTTTTACATAATATCTGCAAATACAACTACAGTATCTACAAAACCATTTGTATTTTTGTGTTTTCATTGTGTCTATATTCATATCCTTCTAGAACTCTGTTCAAAAACAGACATGAAACAGGGCATCCTTATCAATTTACTGAGAAAATTCCAAAGGGCCTCATCATTTGAGGACAGCATGGACTACTTGTACATATTCATTTTCCAGGTGAGGATCATTCACCCTGTCCCCCATATTTCTTGATTGCTGATCATTTTATCATGCATTGGTGTTAAACTTTATAAAGTGCTTTTCTTTCTATTCACACATAATTTTTTCTCTTCCATAGAATATGAGTATGGTGGATTATATGACCTAATTTTCAAATGTTGAACCAGCCTTGTATGCCTGCCAGGAATATAACTTTGATAGTTCATTAAATTATTTTCATATGTTGTTGTATTTAAATCAACCCATATGTTGTTGGGCTGATTTTGTTGAGTATTTGCATAGAGAAATTTTAATCCAGTAACATGACTTCTCTGACTGGAATACAGATATTCCCTTAGTATATATCTTTAATTCCAAATAGTATAAGTAAGGCTAATTTGTAGAAGGAATCAGCTATGTTTGAAAGAGACTTATAATTGAGGAACAGACAAAGTGACAAATCAGAGGAAGATTTGACATAATTAGTCAGAGATAAGATATACCTAACTCTCATGATAATACAGGAAAGAACAGTTCAGGAGAGAGAGAGAGAGAGAGAGAGAGAGAGAGAGAGAGAGAGAGAGAGGAGAAAAAGGAGAAGGAGGAGGGGAAGAAGAAGAAGAAGAAGAAGAAGAAGAAGAAGAAGAAGAAGAAGAAG
>JADRCD010224049.1:3262-33983 GCA_019843815.1 Montemys delectorum | reverse complement strand
GGAGGAGGAGGAGGAGGAGGAGGAGGAGGAAGAGAGGAGGAGGAGAGAGAGGAGGAGGAGGAATAGGGGCAGAAGAAGGAGAATGAGGAAGAAAAGGAATTTATACTGAGACAGTTTTAGAGACAGGTTGCAGAAAGATAAAGCCAGGAAAAAGGGAAGACAGAATGAGCCAGAGATTGAGGGGCCAGAAGATTAGAATAGATTGCTAGAATTAGTTTCAGGACAAGCAGAAAAATTCAATCAAAAGCCGAAGGAAGCCAGATTGAATCAGTCAGCTTGGAGAGGAGTTTGAGCCAGAACAGTTGAAGTGAACCAGCTGGCCAGAATTTAGAAAGAATTAGAAAGGGTAAACTTAGTTAGCAGTAAGTCTCCAAGACGAAAATTATACCAGGGGAATAAATGTACACTTAAAGATTTCTGAAATCATATTTATTAGAGGTATCTATCTGTAGTTATTCCTTCTTGTAGCAACTGTATTGAACTTTGGTATTAGAATCGGGATGACTACAAAGAAAATGTTTCTTCTGCTTCTATCTACTAGAAAAGACTTACAGAGATGGTTTAATTCCTCCTTTATTGTTTGTTATCATGTACCAATGAATCCACTTGGATATAGCACTTTCTCTATTAGAAAATTATCTATCTTTCCAATACTTTCAACATGAAGGGATGCTGATGATGTGGGGTTTTTTCCTTTGAGTTTGTTTATGTAGTTGATTATATTGATGGATTTCTGTATATTGAATCATTCCTGCATCCATGGGATGAAACCTACTTGATCGTGGTGATTGATTGTTTGGATGTGTTCTTGGATTCGGGTGGCAAGAATTTTATTGAGTATTTTTGCATCAATGGGAGATTGGTCTGAAGTTCTCTTTCTTCGTTTGGTCTTTGTGTGGTTTAGGTATAAGCATAATTGTGGCTTCATAGAATGAATTGAGTAGTGTACCTTCTGTTTCTATTTTGTGGAATAGTTTGAAGAGTACTGGTATTAGGTCTTCTTTAAAGGTCTGATAGAATTCTCCAATGAACCCATCTGGTCCTGGGCATTTTTTGGTTGGGAGACTATTAATGACTGCTTCTATTTCTTTAGGGGTTATGAGACTGTTTAGATGGTTTCTCTGATCCTGTTTTAGCTTTGGCACCTTGAATGTGTCTCGAAAATTGCCCATTTCATCCAGATTTTCTAATTTAGTTAAGTATAAACTTCTGTAGTAGGATCTGATGATTTTTTTTGAATTTCCAGTTTCCATTGTTATGTCTCCCTATTTACTTCTGATTTTATTAATTTGGATACTGTCTCTGTGCCCTCTGGTTAGTCTGGCTAATGGTTTATCTCTCTTGTTGATTTTCTCAAAGAACCAGCTTCTCATTTGGTTGATTCATTGTATAGTTCTTTTTGTTTCCATTTGAATGATTTCAGCCCTGAGTTTGATTATGTCCTGCCATGTACTCCTCTTGGGTATTTGCTTCTCTTTGTGCTTTGAGCTTTAGTAAAGTTTTTTTTTTTTATGAATGTGGGTGCCCTTGCATTTGGAGCATAGATGTTCAGAATTGAGATTTCATTTTGATAGATTTTTCCTTTGACCAGTATGAAGTATCCTCCTTTATCTTTTTTGATAACTTTTGGTTGAAAGTGGATTTTATTTTATTTTATTTGATATTAGAATAGCCACTTCAGCTTATTTCTTGGGACCATTTGTTTGAAAAATTGTATTCTAATCTTTTAATCTGAGGTAATGTCTGTCTTTGTCACTGAGGTACATTTCCTGTTTGCAGCAAAATGCTAGGTTCGATTTACACATCCAGTCTGTTAGTCTATGTCGTTTTATCAGTGATGTAGGGCAGTAGTTTGTTCAGGTAACCTGGGCCCACTGAGTAATAGGTCTGAACTCCGGTGACCCAGTTGGCAGTCTCTGCCTACAAGGGACTGAAGGAGTTTGACCATGACTCCTGGGTCCTTGGCTCCTGTTTCAGTCACAGCCTCTCACAGCTGTCCTCACAGGGGATGTGTGCTCTATCAGATAGACAATTCCCCAAGTTCCCAGAATTTTAGCTGGACCCTACCCCCAGTCATCTGATCACATCCAGGCATGGCCTGCCTCACAGACAGATAGCCACGCCTCATACAATATAAGGGGCAGTTCGCCCCTCCCCTCTCTCTTGCCTTTTTCCTCTTTCTTGCTCTTTGTTCTCTCTCTTGCCTTCTTGCTCTCTTGCTTCCTTTCTTCCTCTCTTTCTCTATTCATCTTTGATCTCTCTCTTGCCTTCTTCCTCTCTCTTTTGCTCTTTGTCCTCTTTCTTGCCCTGTCTTCCTCACTTGCTCTCTTGCTTTCTTCCTCTCCTTTCTCTCTCTCCTTTTCTTCTCCTTTCCCTCTTCTCCTTTCTCTTTCTTTCTCTCCATGGTCATGACTGGCCTATTTTCTCTTTCCTATAATAAAATATCTCACGATTATGCATTGCTTCCTTTTATCTAACATACCATGCAGCTCAGGCATCAGCAGCAGAGAGACACAAGCCCAACAAATTAAGTCCATTGATGTAAAGAGATAGTAAGGAAAAGTAATTGTTACTCTTTGTTATTTTTGTTGTTAGAGGTGGCATTATGTTTGTGTCCTTAACTTCTTTTGGATTTGTTCAGCTAGCAGTCAGCATGTAGAAGAATGTAAATCAATCATTTCTTATCTCTTTGAACAAAGCTCAAGTCCAAATGGATCAAGGACCTCTACATAAAATCAGATACATGGAAACCTATAGAGGAGAAAGTATGGAAGAGCCTTGAACATATGGACACAGGGGAATAATTCCTAAACAGAACACCAATGGCTTGTGCTGCAAGATCAAGAATCGACAAATGGGACTTCATAAAATTGCAAAGCTTCTGTAAGGCAAAGGACAGTGTCAATAGGACAAAAAAGCAAGCAACAGATTGGGAAAAGATCTTTACCAATCCTACAACTGATAGAGGGCTAATATCAAATATATACAAAGAACTCAAGAAGTTAGACTCGAGAGAATCAAATAACCCTTTTAAAAATGGGGTGCTATGTTCATAGTAACCTTATTTATAATATCCAGGAGCTAGAAAAAAACCAGATGTCTTTGAACATAGGAATGGATACGGAAAATGTAGTACATTTACAAGATGCAGCACTACTCAGTTATTAAAAATGATGAATTTATGAAATTCTTAGGCAAATGAAGAGAACTAGAAAATATTAGCCTGAGTGAGGTAACCCAATCACAAAAGAAAACACATGGTATGCATTCACTGATAAGTGGATACTAGCCCCAAAGCTCCAAATAACCAGGATACAATTCACAGACCACATGAAGCTCAATTACAAGGAAGACCAAAGTGTAGGTACTTCAGTCCTTCTTAGAAGTTAAACAAAATACACACAGGAGCAAATATGGAGATAAAGTGTAGAGCAGAAACTAAAGGATAGGCCACCCAGAGATTGTCCTACCTGGGCATACATCCCATATACATTTACCAATTCCAGACATTGTTGTGGATGCCAAGAAGTGCATGCTGAAAGGAGCCTGATACGGCTCCTGATAGGCCTTGCCAGAGCCTTACAAATACAGAGGTGGATATTAGCAGCTAACCATTGGACTGAGTGTGGAATCCCTAATAGAGTACTTAGAGAAGGGATGAAGGATTTGAAGGGTTTGCAACCACAGAAGAAGAACAACAATATCAACTAACCAAATCCCCCAGAACTCCCAGGGACTAAACCATCCACAAAAGAGTGTACATGGCTCCAGCTGCATATGTAGCAGAGGATGGCCTTGTCATGCACCAATGGAAGAAGTCCTTGGTCCTATGAAGGTTCAATAGATGCTTCATTGTAGGGAACTAAAGGGTGGGGAGGTGGGAGTGGGTAGATGGAGGAACACCCTTATAGAAGCAGGGTGAGGGAGGATGTGATAGGTGTTTTCCGGAAGGAGGGAAACTGGGAAAGGGGATAACATTTGAAATGTAAATAAAGAAAATATCCAATAAAAAAGATATTTAAATACTGTGCAAATTTAAGAATTAGACTAAGAAATGTAATTTATATATAATAAATATGATTTAATATCAATTTAATAAAATAATAGTATTTGTAAACAATTTAAAATTACATTTATTTAAAGATTTCAATAAAATATTTTAAGAATTAAAAAATATGCCAAATCAAAAAAAGTTGTTTATCAATGATCTAATTGATATAACAAATATCCACCTATTATCATCATCATCAACTTTCTTCATCATCATTACCTCTTTCTTCTTGTGTGAGCTTAGAAAAAAATATTTCTTAGGAATGGGTCCATCTTATATAGGCCATCAAACTTTTATCGAGAAAACTTTTCATGGTGTTATTTTATATATTTTCAGTATCTACTCCTGGAAGGAGTCACCATTATATACAGCTGAGTGATGGTGCTCTTCAGATCAACTGAAATTTTTTCTATCTGACCAATTCAGTCTATTTCCAATACACCGTGCTGAAGTCTCCAGAAAGAATGTGTTCCTCTTGCTTCTGTTTTCCTCTTTTATTGATATAGATTCCTTTTCCATACAATATATCCTGATTATAGTTTCTCCTCTCTTTACTCCTCTATGTTCCCCCTAAGTCCTCTCCCATATAGATCCACTCCCTTTCTACCTCTCAAATGCACCATTCCTTTTAGATATTTAGTCACTCTTCTGGAGTACACAGGGACTGCAGTTTGCTAGATTTGTGTTGGGGATTGATGATCCTTATGCACTGCCTACCTTTCTTTATCTTTAATATTTGTTTTTTGATAATGGAACAAAAAAAGAAAATTAACAAAACTAAAGGCTAGGTTTTTGTGAGAAAACTATAAACCACAAATCAGAGCAGTGAAGGGGATGTGTGGCTAGTGATTGTACCTGTCACCCACATTAAGTGGTTCATAGTCATCTCCTATTTCCAGCTGCAAGAATTCCAATTCCTTCTTCTGGCTTTCAGGGAATCTATATTTCAGCACACATCCACATGCAACCATACAAGGATCTCATAATTAAGTAAAACTAAATGTGTAGTGCCTTTTTATGTCATCTCTTGTCAATCTACCATCACTTGTCTCAGTTCATTGTTATTCTCATTTTGTGAACATGTGTCTAAAGATTAAATAAATTCTTAATTCCCCTCTGAAGCAGAAAGCACTTGTATCTGGTGGTTCTACTGGTAGGGTCTACAAAACACTCAAGGAAGAAATGGTTCTAAATATCTCATTTTCTCCCAGAAAATGAAAGCAGTGGTAATACAGTAACTAACTCTTTCTGAGATGATCATTGCCTAACGCTCCAAACAAAAAGACATTCAGGAAAAGAAAAAATACAAACTGGTATCTATCAGAAAATTAAAAACTGATAACTTTCATGAACACAGATGCTAAAATAACACTTAATTTTAACTAATGAATTATAAAATGTGTATATAAAAATGATTAAACACTGTGAACAGTATGATTTACCACAGCACACAAAGTTAAAATTCTACATTAAACATGAACATCTATAATCAACTCTATCAACAGACTAAAGAAATACTATGGTCACAGTAGTCAATAAAAAAATCTTGTTGAAAAAAGCAATACCTATTGTTGCTAAATCTCTTCAATTAGGAAAGAAGTGAGTTCTGTCATTCAATTAAGAGGAATTTTTAGGAAAAAAACACCCTACAAATAACGTTATCCTTGCAAGTGGTAAGTGGAATAGATTCCCACTAAGACAGGAAACAAAAAGGCTATGCTCACTCACCACTCCCGTTCAGCACTGCACTGGATAGTTCTAACTAATACAATTAGACAAGATGATAAAACCAAAGGATGGATCCAAGCTGATAAGATAAAAGGGAAATACTTAATATCCACAGAAGATATGATCACTTAAGTTGAAAGTCGTTTTTTAAAATGTCTTAAACTAAGAAGGGAGTATAGAAAGTTTGCATAATGCAAACATGCAAGCGTCCATTTTATTTTATATACCAGGAGTAAAAAAAAAATAATCACAGCTTGAAACTAAGAACAAAAAATGAAGTTCATAGCTATGATAAAGCAGTTTGTATAAGAATCTAAATTTTGGAACATGCACAGGATCAGAGGTGAGGAGGACACAACATCTGTCCCAACACTGAGAGTAACTGGGACCAGCGGGACCAGGCACAGAGGAACTCCACCAGCCCAGTGGCTCAAGTTCCTTCTGGTCCTACAACACCCAGAGGAAGCTCCACTCCCAGGCGCTCTAACACACCCAGGATCAGAGATGAGGAGGACATAACATCTGTCCCAATACTGGGAGTAACTGGGACCAGCAAGACCAGGCACACAGGAAATCCACCAGCCTAGTGGCTCAGGTTTCTTCCAGTCTGTCTGAGCTGGTGCCCTGAGCAGACCTTGGGCACAAGTTCCATAGCTAGTCCCACAACACTCAGAGGAAGCTCCACTCCCAGGCATTCTAACATACCCAGCATCAGAGATGAGAAGGACACAACATCTGTCCAACCAGGAGTAACTAGGACCAGCGGGACCAGGCACACAAGAACTCCTCCAACCCAGTGGCTCAGGTTCCTTCTGGTCCCAAAACTTCTAGAGGAAGCTCCATTCCCAGGTGCTCTAACTCGCCCAGGATCAGAGGTGAGGAGGAACTAACATCTGTCACAACACCTGAAGTAACTGGGACCAGCAGGACCAGGCACACAGGAACTCTGTCAGCCCAGTCACTTGGGTTACTTCAGGTCCATCTGGGCCACCGGTGCCCTGAGCAGACCTTGGGCACAAACTTTGCAGTCATTCCCAAAACACCCAGAGGAAGCTCCACTCCCAGGTTCTCTAACAAGCTCAGGGTCACAGGATCCCAGAATCACAGGATCACAGATACAGCTTGACTCTGAGGAGTTCTGACACAACAAGGATCACAGGAAGGACAGGCTCCAGTGAGATTTAGCAAGGGCACGTAGCACTAGAAATAACCAAATGATACAGGGCAAGCGTAAGAATATAAGCAACAAAAACCGAGGTTACTTGGCATCATCAGAACCTAATACTCCCACCATAGCAAGTCCTGGACACACTATCACACTGGAAAAGCAAGATTCAGATATAAAATCACTTCTCATGATGATAATACAGGACTTTAAGAAAGACATAAATAACCCCTTCATAGAAATACAGGAGAACACATGTAAACAACTAGAAGCCCTTCAAGAAACACAAAAATCTCTTAAAGAACTACAGGAAAACACAATCAAACTGGTGAATGAAATGAGCAAAAACACCCAGAATCTAAAAATTGCAATAAAAAAAATAAAGAAATCAGAAAGAGAGACAATTCAGGAGATAGAAAACCTAGGAAAGAAATCAGCAATCATAGATGCAAGCATCACCAACAGAATACAAGAGATAGAAGAGAGAATCTCAGGGGTAAAAGACACCATAGAAAACATTGACACAACAGTCAAAGAAAGTGCAAAAAGCAAAATGCTCCTAACTCAAAACATCCAGGAAATCCAGGATGCAATGAGAAGACCAGTCCTAAGGATAATAGGTATAGAAGAGAGTGAAGATTCCCAAGGTAATGGGCCATTTAATATCTTCAACAAAATTATAAAAGAAAACTTCCCTAATCTAAAGAAAGTGATGTCTATGAACATACAAGAAGCCTATAGAACTACAAATAGACTGGACCAGAAAAGAAATCCCTCTCATCACATAATAATAAAAACACCAAATGCACTAAACAAAGAAAGAATTTTAAAAGCAGTAAGGGAAAAAGGTCAAGTAACATATAAAGACAGGCCTATCAAAATTATACTAGACTTCTCACCAGAGACTATGAAAGTTAGAAGATCATGGGCAGATATCATACAGACCCTACAAGAACACAATGCCAGCCCAGGCTACTATACCCAACAAAACTCTCAGTTACCTTTGATGGAAAAAACAAGATATTCCATGACAAAACAAAATTTACACAATATCTTTCCACAAATCCAGCTCTTCAAAGGATAATAGATGGAAAACATCAACATAAGGAGCAAAACTACAACCTAGAAAAAGCAAGAAAGTAATCCTTCAACAAATCCACACAAACCTAATTCCATCTCTTACAACAAAAACAACAGGAAGTAACAATTACTTTTTCTTAATATCTTAATATGAAAATTAATATTACCAATGTATCCTAAACAATTAAAGTTCAAAAATATGAGGAATTAGAACTTTACTGACTGTCATTCAATGGTCTCTCTAATTTGGTAATTGGAGAAATGGGTCCAATATTATACAATTCATATACACTTTCAGCTTGTTTGTTTGTGACAGTGTCTTGCTGTGTACAACATAATGGTCTTGAGAACTTGCTTTTCCTATCTCAGCCTCTCTATTAGTAGTATTGTTTATTTCATGTTTTTATACTATACTATGATTTTCAGAACAGCTTACATATTTTAAAAGTATTTATATACCCAAAAGAAATGTAGACAATTAAATTGGGAGGGTTTTTTTTTTTTAAGAGAACAACAAAGAGTAAGACTGAATGCTTTGCTTGACATTTGTAACTCTTGTATCAAGTTACCACAGTAAGAGCCAAGATTTTAAGCTCTACTAAATACAAGACAAACACACAACAAACAAAAACACTTTATATATTTATGTTCATTTAAGAAAATATTAGTAGTGATGTGTTATTTTGAAATATGCAGTTATTACATTAGTAGTTATTTAAAATTTATATTGAGAAAAATGTATGTATTTTCAGTATTGCCATAGACAAGCATCTATGTAAGACTGTTAAATTGATTGTTGTTTTATATCAAACAGCTTTTATAATATTCATTTTTATTGTTATAATATTTTATAAATTTTAAAGAATATGACAAAAAAGGTATTGTATGTATTGAAGGGTGTTTCTGGGAGGAGTTGGGGTACAAAAGGAAAACAAGAATGTGATTTAATTCTATTTACTTAAAATATGTTTTTAAATGTTAACAAATTCAGATAAATTGAAATCATGTAACTTTTCTCATTATAATGCAATAAAACTTAAAAAAAAGAATTTAAATTTTGTTTTTCTAAAAAACAAAACAAAACCACAAAATGTGATAAAAAATCAAAGTTATTGAAATAAAAATGTTCATGTTCACTTATGTAGCTTTAATATTAATTTTGCTTAGTATGATCTGTTTAAACACTGTAATACCAGCCAAATAGTAGATACATATTGTGTTGATAACTATAAATTATTTCTAAAGTTTTTAGGAATATGAGACCTAAATATGCTAAAGAACAAATTCAGAGGACTAATACTACAAAATCCCAAGACTTACTATCCATCTACAGCAACCAAAATAGAATAACATTAGGGTTCTAAGGAAAGAATCAGCAGAGAACAAATAACTAGAATAGAAAGACATGCACTAAGAAATGCAATCAAGAAATCTTTGACAAAAGAACAAAGCAATTCGGTGCATGTATTCTTTTCAATAAAACTGTTCTAAAATAATTGAACATCTTTATGCAAGCAAAAGTCACAAGAACAAACACATATACACATACACTGAGACCTTACAGCTTTCACAAAGTTAATTTAAATAGCTCATGCACCTAAATGTAAAACTCAAAAGTATAAAACTTCTAGATGAAAGCAAAGAAAAAAATCAAAGTGTCTTTGTATTCTGCAACAAAGCTGTAGAAATAATAGCAAGTGCACAGTCTTTGAAAAATAATAAGCTGTACTTCATTAAAATTATAACCTCTGCCAGATATATTCAATGAAATTAATTAATGCCACAAGTAGGTAAATGCCAAATGCCATATGGTTCTAAATTACTACTTTCCAAAATACACAGCAAAATTTAAAAAAAAAAATCAGTAATAAATGAACAACCAAACTTTAAAATTAGGAAATAACTTGGATACCTCAAAAGAGGGAAACTAAAGTTGTGAAAGGATGCTCATTTCCATTTATCACTACCAAATACTATTAACAGCAACAATTGCAAACCACTACCCACCTATGAGAATGTCTTAAGTTCACGTCAACAACTGAACAACTGCTGATGGTAGTCAGGATTTCACACATCATTAGTGGGAATAAAAATATAAGGCAGGCACTTAGAACATTTACATAAAAAATTAATCTACTGTACTCCTGCCTGATTTGAAAACTATAAGTACACAAAATCCTGCCTAGAATGTACCCATTTCTAATGATATAATGTTAATAATAACCCTGGAAGTAATCAAGATGTCCTTCAACAGGTGAGTGGAAAACAAGCTCTGGCATATTCATGCATTTGTATATTTTTCTGTAATAAAAAACAAATGGATCCAGGCAGTGGTGGTGCATGCCTTTAATACCAGCCCTTGGGTGGCAGAGGCAAAATGGATTTCTGAGTTCAAGTCCAGCCTGGTCTACAGAGTGAGTTCCAGGACAGCCAGGGCTATACAGAGAAACCCTGTCTCTAAAAACACTAAAAAAGAAAAAGAAAAAAAAAGAAAGTAGTTCTAAATGTAAATACTGGTTTAGTAACATGATGGCTATAGTTTCTCCTTCAAAAGCCGTGATTTCCTTAGCTCTGGTAGTTGGCTAGGTTTCCAGTATTAGGTACAATTTCCCTATAGTCCAGTGACTTACAAGTCTAATTACAGAGCTGCTGGATACTGCAAAGGTATGTATGCCACTATTTCACCCTTTGTGTATCATGACATGCTTGGTCTTGCTGTGTCATAGCTGGGTAGGATTATTGGTTGCTTTCTTCTTTTTAAGCTTCCTTTGTACATAAAAAAAATTCTTTCTGGGAGACAGGCTGTCTCTGGATTGTGGGAGGCAGGGTAGGAACACCTGATCTGCCCCAGGCAGAGTTGCAGACTGGAAGGGTGGATAGGTCCCACATCTGCTGGCCTCCATGGGGGTCCCAGATGTGGCAAGTATTGGGCCAGGAACAAAATAATCACAAGAGCAGGGGGGACCTGGGTAGGAGAAGGGAGATAGCAGGATGAACATTAGGGCAGACGGAAGAGAAGCCAGAGGACTAGGAGAACGAATAGAAATGCAATAGTATGGGTTGGGGGTAGGCTGGAACCACTAGAAAGTCCCAGATACCAGGGATGTAAGAGGCTCCCAGGACCCAGTGGGAATGTCATTAGCTGAAATGCCCAATAGCAGGGGAGATAGAACCTGAAGAGACCACCTCTAGTAGATAGGCATGGCCCCCTACTTAACCCAGAATTGTTTCTGTCTCAAAATGGAGCAAAGGCCAAATGAAAGGCCATCCAGAGATGGCCACACCTTTAGATCCAACCAGTGCGCAAACACCAAACCCTGACACTACTATTGCTGATGCCAAGATGTGCTTGCAGAAAGGATCATGGCATGACTGTCCTCTGAGAGGCTCTGCCAGGGCCTGACTAACACAGATGCAGATACTTAACAGCCAACCATTGGACTGAGCCCAAGGACCTAAGTGGAAGAGTTAGGAGAAGGAAGGACTGAACGAGCTGAAGGTTATTGCAATCCCAAGAACAATAGTATCAACTAACCAGATACCTCAGAGCACCTAGGGACGAAGCCACCAATCAGAGCCCATGCATGGGCTCGTCTGTGACTGCCACTACATGTCTAGCAGAGGACTACCTTGTCTGGCCTCAGTGGGAGGGGATGCACTTGGTCCTGTGGAGGATTGGTGCCCCAGAAAAGGAGGAGGCTAGAGGGATGAGATGGGAGTAGGTGGGTGTGGGAGCAACCTCTTAGAAGCAAGGGGGAGGAGAGATGAGGTAGGGAATTTGTGGAGAGAGGACCAGGAAGGGGGACTACATTTGAAATGCAAATAAAATTTAATTTAATTTAATTTAAAAAAATAATCTTCAGGGAGGAGACTTTTAAGTCATTTTGAGTTGAATAGCCTTTGGTCTTTGTGCTGACATGGATCAAGGAATGCTCATATGAGGCATCGACCCTACACAGAGCACTACACGAAGAACTGCTTTTGGCAACTAAGAATGTCAGTAGCAAGAGATATATTCTTCCTCCAGTAAGAGAATAGCCTCTCTCTCTCTCTCTCTCTCTCTCTCTCTCTCTCTCTCTCTCTCTCTCTCTCTCTCCTCCCTCTCTCTCTCTCTCTCTCTCTCTCTCTCTCTCTCTCTCTGTGTGTGTGTGTGTGTGTGTGTGTGTGTGTTTGCATGCGCTATCAATTAAAGAAAAAACATGAATTTGAAAGATAGCAAAATAAGACACATGGCAACATTTGGAGAGAAGGGAGAACTAGAAATTATATAATTATAACCTCAAAATGTAATATAAAAATGGTGTATTATGTTGATTGTATGAACTCTGATATGATGTTATGATATGCAAACAATGAGAATTTACTTGTGCAGAGTCTCTTCTCAAAATTTATAACAGCAATTTGTATTCATGAAAATGTAGACAGAAAAATTTTAATGGATGGGAAAAATTATCAATGTCATGACAAGCAATAAAGTTTAAAAAGCTACTACAACCAATAGAAGCCTACAGCCTATAAGATGACTAAAGGTAATGGGGCCTCTTGGATGAGATCTAGGACCATAAAAAGGACACTGGGAAAAAAATTAATGAAATCAGAATAAATCACTTTACTAAACAATAATATAGTAGCAGTTGTCCCTTGATTATAATAAATTCAATGTGTAGGAGAAACTGGTTATAAAATAGACTTGGAAATCTTTCTGATATTCACAATTTCCTGTCAATTTAATACTGTTACAGTGTTTTCAGTTTTTTTTTAAGGCAATGAATGAATCCTATTGTCATGAAATTTCCCTAACTTTTAGGTGATTTATTGACTTAAAATATCTCAAGCTAAGAAGTTTCTTCATTTGGAGCTTTTAATTATTTTATAAGCATTGCTTCTTTTGAAAATCATTTTTTTTTCTTCAAATGATGGTTGGGGGAGTTGTTTTATTTTGTCAGGCTTATATTAAGAGATTTTTTTTATGTTTCATTATGAGTAGGGGGTTGGCTATGTACACTTGACTAAGTGTCTCCTTGGAGGACAGAACCATCTGATTCCTGGGGCTAGAGATACAGATAATAGGTAGGTAGCGGAAACCAAACTTTGGTCTTTTCTGAGCATTCTGATGGCTCAAACACTCATTAGAATCCTCTGATATACCTTGAGTAGACTGTATTCTTGTGTTATATTTTTTTTAACCTTTTTCTTGATTCTTTATGAATTTCACATCATGTGCCCCAATAACACTCATCTCCCCACTCCTTTGTATCTGCCCTACACCCTTGTAACCTCCCTCACATAAGAAAACAAAACAAAATGAAAACAAATTAAAAAAGCAAACAAATAAAAAAAATCTAGCCATGGGAGCTGTGACATGTCACAGTGTGTCCCACCATATACCCAGACACAGCCCTCAGTGACAGAAGGGGCATGGACTTCACCATGACCTCATGTGGCAGCACAGGTTACAGGTATCAGACTGTCCTTCACTATCTTCTCCTTTGCAGTTCCATAGTGCTTGGATTTTTATGCACTGTTCCAGAAGGTGCTGATGCTTCCATCCCAAAAGTCTTAGTCTGCAGCAGGTTTCTATTGTCTTTTTGTCCTGGTTAGTCTCTTCTCGTCACCCAGGTCATGAATAGGCTCCTCTCAGAGCCACCATTCAGAGAAGCATGGCAGAGCTGTTCCTGCCCTCCTGTGTTGCCCTCTGGCCAACCCTCCACTTATGGGATTGAGCTCTATCCACAACTGCCACAGCAGCTGCCATAGCCAGTCTCCAGTTGAAATTCCTCTTCTCATTTTACATAATAGAAAGAAAGAGCCAGTAGACATCATATGCTTTTGTTGAACACATTCAACAAGAAAGCCATAAGTACATATTTCCACCTCTATATTTCCCTCCTTTAATTGCATCATTCTGTCAACCCAATATTTTCATCAGTGCCCTCAAAAGATCTATGAGCTATCTGACTTACTTTTCCTTGTATGAGCCACCAGCTTACATCTAGAATTTTGTAAATTTGTAAATGGGAGAATATTTGAAAGTAGTAACTATAATGGAGTCCATTTTACTTTTGGAATGAGGAAAACTGAAATTCAGAAAGGTAATCTGAGTTATTCAAGGTGATGTCAATATTAGTTATTAGAGCCACAAGATCTCAAACAAGTTGTTAGATCATAAACTTTAGTTCATCTTTTACTGGTACTGTATACAACTTTTAAAAAATGATTTTCTTTTTTTCTTAGCTCTTCTTTTTCATTTTTATTGGTTATTTATTTATATTACAAATGTTATTCCCCTTCCCAGTTTCCCCTCCACAAACCCCTTATCCCCTCCTCCTTCCCCCTACCTCTACAAGGATGCTCCCCCACACACCCACCCACTCCTGCCTCAGTGGCCTAGTGTTCTCCTATCAATGGGTCATCAAGCTTCCACAGGACCAAGGGGCTCCCATCCCAGTGATACCAGATAAGGCAATCCTCTGCTACATATCCAGCTGGGGTCATGGGTACCCCCTGTGTACTCTTTGGTTTGTGGTTTAGTCCCTGGGAGCTTTAGTGGGTCTGGTTGGTTGATATTGTTCTTCCTATGAGTTTGCAACCTCATAGGAAAAACATTTTTCTTTTTCAAAGTTTTGAACACATTCATTCTGCCCTCATCTCCAAGCTCCTCCTAATATTTCTGTCACATCTTTCCTAACTTAGAGATGACTTCTGAAGGAGAGGCGGGAGCCTAGAAAAATTATGGGGGAATCAGGCTGTGAGAGGATTGATGAGACCAAGTCGAAGTTCCTATAAATTTATGTATGCATCCCATAATAATATATACATCTACAGTCCTTTTTTTGGGAGAAAATTATATATAAGTCACATGTTTAATCTCATGATTTTTCCCCCTACTTCAGCACAAATAATCGAACTATTTCTATAGTCACTATTTATCAGCTATAGTCACTATTTATCAGCTGCTAAAATTAAGCCTTAATTTATATATTGATATATGTGTATATGCATATATCAGAGCTTACAATTGCTTATGATAATTTGGCATTTTTAAAAATAATAATAATTCTGATTTTAAAATTAAAAGTAAAATATATACATGTGACTATTAATAGTTACAGTTACCTTAACATAAAAAGTAACAAAAACTATAAATAGTTATTACCTGCATTATATTTCTATACTTAATATTCCTAATCAAATTAAAACAGATTATGGAACTATTACAGTCAAACATTTAAAATGTTTTGTCAACAATTTAATGTTACCCATTGTCTTAGTCAGGGCTTCTATTCCTGCACAAACATCATGACCAAGAAGCAAGTTGGAGAGGAAATGGTTTATTTGGCTTACTTCCACATTGCTGTTTATCACCAAGGAAGTCAGGACTGGAACTCAAGCAGGTCTGGAAGCAGGAGCTGACACAGAGGCCATGGAGAGATGTTCCTTGCTGGCTTGCTTCCCCTGGCTTGCTCAGACTGCTCTCTTATAGAACCCAAGACTTCCAGCCAAGGGATGGCACTACCCACAAGGGGCCCTACCCCCTTGATCACTAATTGAGAAAATGCCCCACAGCTAGGTCTCATGGAGGCACTTCCCCAACTGAAGCTCCCTTCTCTGTGATAATTCCAGCCTGTGTCAAGTTGACACATAAAACCAGCTAGTACACCCATATTACTGAGCTACCTTATAATTCTCAGAGACAATAAATTACTCAACATGCACTTTGCACTTTCAAAATTTAATTTTTAACAATTAAAGGAGGGGGAATCATACTCTCTAAAGCTACTTCCAAAAGCATATCTCACATTTTGCTTGTTTTAAAAATCTTTTTTGCAGTTTGATGCTAAGGGTCAATCTGCCTCGGATTGCCACTGGCATCCATATATTTCCAGTTCTTACACCATGGTGAAATGGCAAGATCCACTTACTAACATGCGGTATGGTCCAGACCCTGTCTTAATTTGGAGAAGAGGCTCTGTTATGATTCTCAGAGCCATTTCCCCCTACAACTAGAGGCCAGACCCTGAGTCTGAGTGTTGCGAAATTGCAACTGAAATAAGTGCCTGGGACATCCTCAAAGATAATGTTAAGCTTGTTGCTTTAAAACTTTTGAGTTTTTATCTCAAGCAGGTTTATTATAGACATACAGGCTCTACTCCATGCTGGACTTCAGAGAGGCTCTATGTGTCAGTTATTCATCGTGATGAAGGAAAAGCATTAAATGCATATTGTGACTGTCGACTGTATGGGAAAAAGGTGTGTTATGAGGGCCTGCAGCCAAAGATGTATTACTGGATCTATAGCTCTCACCAACCTAAGACAGAGTCATGTGCCAAGAGGCTGTGTTTATTACTAATAAACACCAAAAGGCCCGGTTTGTGCAAAGAAACACAAACTAGCTGCGCGTGATATCTGAGATGAGTAAGGGAGAGACCAGTAGATCTACACCTAAGACAGACAGGGCTGCCAGCCACCATAATTCCCAGGCAGGACTATGGTGCATAAATATATCTTATGCCCCAGTCCAGTTAATTTTAAATAAATAAATAAATAAATAAATAAATAAGAAAGAAAGAGCTGTGACCTCCCCCAGGCTGACTCAGACCTTACCCTTGCCACAAAACAGCCACCCCACCTAGGGTGAGATTTCCTAAAGAAAGGAGAGCTCCTTTGTTTCCGCTACTTCTCTGCCTCGAAGTTCCTGCTAAGAGCTATGCCCTGCTGAGCTGTTCCACATGCCTCGGGACCAACAATGATGATAATTTAGCCATGGGATCATGTCGGACTGGGGAAGGGGTTTTGATTCCCAAATTAATAATACACTTTGGACTTTGATTGGGAACTTTAGCTTGGTCTCATCATTCCTTTCACAGCTCGATTCCCCCATATTTTTTCCAAGCTCCAGCCTCTCCTTCAGGAAACCTGGTTTGCGTGGCTGCAGGCAGCCACAGACTTCTTTTCCTTCTTCCCTATCAAGTTGAGCTTGTGTTACTCGGCTATTCTTGGGAATGGTGCATGCCCTGATCAACCTACCAAAGGTCAGTATTTTCTAATTCCTTTACAACTTCACCATTGGCATCAAGTCAATTTAGAAATACATTTTTAATCCTTATTTTTTATAGATGCATTTTAAGCTAGGTTGTTATTGATTTCAAGTCCAATATCATAGTGGACAAAGACTATAGTTTAAATGAAAAATAAAGATACTTAAATACTTCAAAAATTTCTATTAGTGATCACTTTCTACTGCTTATGTATTTATATTGGTAACTTGAACCTTTACTCTCTTTTTTAAAGAAGACATTAAGGTGAGGAAAAATGTTCAAAATTTATTTCTAGATTAGATTCTAAATTTGAAGTCGGGCAAAGATAAGGGCTATATAGAGTTGTGCTTTTATTTCTCCTTGTAGGGCTGATGTCATTCAAGGAGCAAGAACATAGTATGAGGGAAAGGAAAAATCAGTCCAAAAATGTATACCAAACATCTATCCACTAGGCTTTTATAAAACACTGGTATGGACCATAATCAGAATCCTTTCTTTAAAAAGGATTTGTTTAAATCCATCTTCCACAGTAGACTCTCAGAAAAATATTTCACTGTTGCCTGCATCCATCTAGTAGAAAACTACCCTTCAGGCATTAACTCTACATTTCCAGTTTACATGTACACTGATGTGGAAGGAATCCTCTGATGTCAGAGAGATGCCAAAGCATGACATAAAACATTTACACATTTTAAGCATAGAGCAAGACACTGTCTTTGCATCAGCACATGCATGGTCAAATACCTGTAGATGCCAGCTGCTGCCAAAGCATGGTAGGGTAGGATGTGGAAAAGAGTCTGGATTCTTCAAAAGCTAACAACACTTCACTTTCCCTTCCTTTGCCATTTTGAATGTCTATGGCTTTTTCATGGGAGTAAAGTCCTGTTAAGCCAAAGGACTATAGTATTTTTGGGTACTCTGACTTCAGCTACCTTCTATAAGTTCTCTGCACATTTAAACCATGTAATGCTGAACTCTCTGATGACTTTCTGCTGTTATCAAGCTTTCCTTTGTTCCCATAATACTGTCTTTCTGTACTCTACCAGTTTGATTTTCTTTCTTCCCATAAGAAAACTTGCTTCTCTCTCTTCAGGATCATCCTACATATTATTTCTTTCTGTTCCCAGATAAGGTTATTCACCTTCCAAATAGTAAATATTGCCCTCCCCTGTTACCTCAGCTCACAATATTAAAATCTCTTACATATCCAATTGAATGTTTGGCCATGCCTGCCTTATCTGCCACACTGTAAAGATCTTAAGGGCAGGAAGTGAGTTTTTAATTTATTATATTTAATTCATTGTGATAGAATTTTAAACTTAGTTCTAAGTGCATGAAGAGCAGAAATAATTGTATCACCAATAGTTAAATCATATAAAATCATTAATCATTACAGATTAATTTATTTTTATTTTATGTATGTGTATGAGGGATTACATGTATGTGTAGTTGCCACATTTATGCCTGGTTTCCACAGAAGTCAGAGAATGGTATCTGTTACTCCTCTGGAATTGGAGTTAGAAGCAGTGGTGAGCTGCTTAATGTGGATGCTGGGAACTAAGCCTGGGTCTTCAAGAGCAGCAAATGCTCTTTATCACTGAGCCATCTCTTCAGATCCATTTTGCTTCTTTTAGATCATAGTAATTAATCTTACTGCAGAATTTCTTTATTCTTTTCTTCTTCCTTTCTCCCTCTGGTCTTTTCCTTGGATACTAAGAGCCACTTCGAGAGATCAAATCTTATTTCAGGATCTTTGTCAGGAGTTTCCAGTTGGCTGGGAGGCCAGCCTGGGGTTGTTTCTTTTTTCAACTCTACACAGCCATTCTGTTGACAGATGGTTCACATATATATATATAAATTTCTAGTGCATAGGCTTTCAGTAGCAGACAGCAACATCCATATGAGTAAGAATTCCATCATAGGTGTTGGACCATCACAACCATCTATGCATACTTTAGCTCATATTTACATGCCAAGTATTATCTCACCTTGGTCTGGTAAGTTCATAAACTTCAAAGATCCACAATTCATAAAATCATCTTTAACTCTTAACATTCTTACAGCTCTCATGTTCCAGCTTCACACACACCAGGCTATCTCTGGCTTGATCTGAGAACATTCCATAACTCACTACTATATAACTAAGAAATAAATCATCCTGCATGATATTCTTGGAAGGAGAAATAGACAATTCTTCTGTTTGGCGGGTTTGTCGTTGGTTGTATTGGTGGGAATAGCAATTTAATTTCCAATATCTACAACAAAGATAATTCACAAAAGCCAAGATTTCTTGCCTCCTTTACAAAGTCAAGATCAATGGTGAAAACATGTTCTTCAAGAACCAGAAAGAACTGAGAAAAAACTGTCCTTTCCCCATTTCCATATAATATAATATGTATGCATACATTCTCCGTATTAAAGAATGGAGTATGTCCTACTTTATACTACCAACTACTGTGTTTTCATGGACAACTGAATCCACTTCTATAATGTATTAGGTTCCACTGCTGTATGCCTTTTTGAATCCTCAACCAAAATACAAGATCATGTGGCTAGTGCTTTGTTTTATTCCAATTTACTTTCTGATCATGGTCTGATACATCATATAGCAAACAACCATGAGTCAAAGCACTAGATGGACAAGATTTCAAGTTCCAATTCCTCATTTTAGTAGTTTTATGGCCAATGTAATGTTTCTCTCTTGTCAAGTAAAAATAGTCATTGCATCTATTTGATAGAATTGCTGTAAATCAGATAACATTATGCAAAGTTCAGAAATATAGTAGGCCCTCAATCTATGTTCATTTATCATTTTTATTTTTACTTGATTGATTTCAAAAACTGCAAAGAAAAATGAAGCCTAGATCATCAGGCCAGCAAGAGACACATTAAACAGATGGCAAAGCAACAAGGAGATGAGGCATGAGAGAGCAATTTGAAGAAGCCAGGAATGGTGATGTTTAATCAATATGGAAATGTGGGCACAAAAGAACCTGGATGATGCTGAATACATTTTCTTCTCCAATAATGAGGACAGAAAGCCACCCCAGCAGGCTGTGCAGATCTTCTAGTTTATTATACCAGGACTGTTCCCACCCTGTGCTAGCCTGTAATTTGCATGGCAAATGAAAGTGGGGTCTGAAATAGGGACAGAGAGCCTGCTGAGGCTGGTGCATTCTCACAGCCCAGGTGGGCATGCCCATCTGGAACATAAACTAACAGCCTCTCACCCTTTATCTCTGCTTCCTGCAAAGACAATGACGGCAAACACACAATAATTATTACTACGTTTTATTTAGCTATCACTCTTATTGTAATTTGTATTGCTTATTTAAGACATATTGAGCACTGGCTTTGACTAGATTCTATGATCAATTCTTCATACATTTCCCCACAGAGAATGCTTTGTGTAACTCTATAGTGTAAGTGAGAAGACAGACTATTGTTATCTGTCCTTTCTAAATAGAAAATCTGAGCTACTAATGTGAAATTTCTCATATTGTTGGTGATAGTAAGGATGAAAACTGAGTATTTTCTGTCTAGTTTTAAGAACCCTGTTCTTAGAATGAGCTATTAAATGATAACCCTTGGTAAAATCATCACTACAGTCATAGCTATCTGTGTTCAATGTTATCAACTGCAGTCATTACTTTGGCTGGTTTGTGACTGATTGAAGAGGAAAGGTGGCAACATGGTTAAAGGCTATGGCTATCCTGCTTTCTCTTTGTTCAATTTTATAGGCTTAATAAACATGCAAAAAGCCAGTCTTCCTTTCTAGGCATTCCCTGGTTCTTAAAGTTTTTGTCCAAGTAAAAAAGCACTGATGCCACCAATAAAAATGCCACCCACTTTTTTGAGTCAATATTAAATATGATGGTGGTCACATAATTGAAAATTAAGTGAACACTACACCATTTTAAGATTAAGGCAAGATTTTCCAGAGTGTATGACATCAGTGAAGATGGTTAAAACCATCAGCCTATTGAATATCTCCCCATGAACTGCATGACAGGCCAAAATCTTCCCGGGCCATCTAGTGGATTCCATAGCAGATCACTGAAAGGGTATTAACACTTAATGTCACTCAAACTGTGCTTTTATGAGTCATGCTATCCTATATCCAGTAAAATATACTTTATGAAATGAAATGTAATCCTCCAAGTGTGTACAAATTATGTTAATTTTGAATACAGTATTCTTACTTAATATAATCTGAAAAAAATGTTTTCTTTTTAAAAATTTTATTGGTTATTTTATTATTAAATATTATTTCAAATATTATCCCCCTTCCCAGTTTCCTCTCCACAAACCCCCTACCTCCTCACCTCCACTTAAATCTATGAGGGTGCTTCCCCACTCACCCATCTACTCCTGCCTCAGTGCCCTAGCATTCCTTTACACTGGGTCATCAAGCACCCACAGGACCGAGGGGATCCCCACCCATTGATGCCAGATAAGGCAATCATCTGCTACAGAGGCAGCTGGAGCCATGTCCCTCCACGTGTACTCTTTGGTTGATGGTTCAGTTTCAGGGAGCTTTGGGGAATCTGGTTGTTTGATTTTGTTGTTCTTCCTGTGGGGTTACAAACCCCTTCAGCTCCTTCAGTCCTTCCCCAAACTCCTCCAATGGGGTCTGTCTTAGTCAGGGTTTCTATTCCTGCACAAACATCATGACCAAGAAGCAAGTTGGGGAGGAAAGGGTTTATTTGGCTTACTTCCATATTGCTGTTTATCACCAAGGAAGTCAGGACTGGAACTCAAGCAGGTCAGGAAGCAGGAGCTGATGCAGAGGCCATGGAGGGATGTTCCTTACTGGCTTGCTTCTCCTGGCTTGCTCAGCCTGCTCTCTTATAGAACTCAAGACTTCCAAGCCCAGAGATGGCACCACCCACAAGGGGCCCTACCCCCCTTGATCACTAATTGAGAAAATGCTCCACAGCTGGATCTCATGGAGGCACTTCCCCAACTGAAACTATTTTCTCTGTGATAACTCCAGCCTGTGTCAAGTTGACACACAAAACTAGCCAGTACAATTGACCCCTTGTCAACTTGATACACAAACACATTACTATTAAGCCTCAACCCTTATGTTTTTATTTATCCCCAAGATCTAAAGTCCCACAGTCTTTACATATTAAAAGTTCAATCAATTTAAAATGTCCAATATCTTTTAAAATTCAAAATCTCTTAACTGTGGGCTCCATTAAATACTTTCTTCCTTCAAGAGGAAAAAATATCAGGGCACAGTCACAATCAAAAGCAAAACCAATGTCTGGGATCCAACTCACGATCTTCTGGGCTCCACTAAAGGCTTGAATCACCTCTCCAGCTCTGCCCTTTGTAGCACACATCTTGTCTTCTGGGTTCCAGATGCCTGTACTCCACTGCTGCTGCTGTTCTTGGTGGTCATTCCATGGTACTGGCATTCCCAAAACAATGCTGTAACTAGGCTTTACCAGTAGCCTCTCATAGACTGTCTTCATGGTGCTAAGCCTCAACTCCTTTGCATGATACCTTCAGTCTTGGGCCATCAATTGCAAACTGAGGCTGCACCTTCACCAATGGTCTTCCATGGCCTCTCACTGTGCCGAGCCTCAGCTACTCTCCATGACCCCTTCATGCTGTCAAAACCAGTACCACCTGGGCGACTTTTACACATTACCAAGTCCTGCTGCAGCACAAAGTACAACCTTGGCTATCTATGGAACACAACCTCTTTGTGCTCTCAGAAAACACTTCCCAGAAGATGTTAACCTCAATGATGCTGGTCTCTTCTTAATCACCGCTAATTTCTTAGCTCCAGCTAACCAGCATCAATAGTCCCAGCAATACAAAGTTTTCACTTTAGTAGTTCTGGTATCTTGTTAATAACAACTGATACTTCAGCCTCAGTAACCAGAACCACAGAATCTTCACAAACAAAACAACATGGCCCTGATAAGAGTCTTTAATCTTCCCTCTGAAATCTCACAAGCCAGGCCTCCATCTCTGCACTGCTCTCAACACGATCTTCCAAGCTCCTACAGAATATCCCACATAGTTCTTAACAGCCAGTGACTGCTCTTCTAGCTCAAAGTTCAAAAGTTCTTCCACAGTCCTCCCCAAAACATGGTCAGGTTGTCACAGGAATACCCCACTATGCTGGTACCAATTTGTCTTAGTAAGGGTTTCTATTCCTGCAAAAACATCATGACCAAGAAGCAAGTTGGGGAGGAAAGGGTTTATTTGGCTTACTTCCATATTGCTGTTTATCACCAAGGAAGTCAGGACTGGAACTCAAACAGGTCAGGAAGCAGGAGCTGATGCAGAGGCCATGGAGGGATGCTCCTTACCGGCTTGCTTCTCTTGGCTTGCTCAGCTTGCTCTCTTATAGAACTCAAGACTTCCAGCCCAGAGGTGGCACCACCCACAAGGGGCCCTACCCCCTTGATCACTAATTGAGAAAATGCCCCACAGCTGGGTCTTATGGAGGCACTTCCCCAACTGAAGCTCCCTTCTCTGCGATAACTCTAGCTTGTGTCAAGTTGACACACAAAACTAGCCAGTACAGGGTAGCAATGTTCAGTGTGATGGTTGGCTGCAAGCATCTGCATCTGTATCAGTAAGGCTCTGGCAGAGCCCCTCAGGAGACATCCATATCAGGTTTCTGTCAGTAAGCTCTTCCTGGCATCAGCAATAGTGTCTGGGTTTAGTGGCTGCATATGGGATGCATCCCCAGGTGGGGCAGTCTCTGCTCCAGTCTTTGTCTCTGTATTTCCTTTAGACAAGAGCAATTCTGGTTTAAAATTTTGAGAAGGGGTCCCATTCCTCAACAGGAGGCCATGTCTAACCTCATACTGGTATAGGCCTACTCATACAGGTATAGGCCTAATTCATGACTGCCTCTTGTTAATAAATCACAATAAATCAATACACAGTGATGTAATTATATTATAATCTCAAAAATTAAAAATATATTTAAAAGATAGGAAGACTGGATTTTGCAAAATCCACTCAGGTAAATTTGTACCCACTGGACTGTGGGGGTGCTGGCCATCTGTGTTGCCCATTTCCCTAATATGTAGCAAATAATAACAAAAGCTCTCCTTTTAGTATTTTTTATTAGATATTTTCTTTATTTACATTTCAAATGTTATCCCCTTTTCATTTTAGTATTTTGTTATCATATGAATATAATGTATAATCAAAACTGTCTGGGAAGAATTACTACATTTATACTCCAGAATTTTTTTTTTATATTTCAACTGACCAGCACAATAGCTTTCTAGGAAAAAGAAAGCAGAAAGCTCCTTTAGGTTTTTAAAACATGACATTTAATACAACAGAATACTCATAAAGAATTTAATACTGACAATACATGTAACAAAGAGGATGATTCTCAATAAAATATTATGTTGAAAAAAGAAGTTACAATATGCCTGAAATAGATTGCACGCATATATGAAATGTTCAAAGAATAAATAAAAGTTTAAAAGAAGCAAAATTGTACATATTCATGATTCCATCTCTACAAAACTGTAGAAAAGAACATTTATCGAATGACATAAATATTTAATGATAGAAATCAGCTCAATGCTATCTTAGTTAATATCTGAAAGGTTCACCAGACTGAAGCACAAGATTTGTGAAGCTACTCAGAATTTGCAATGGGTATATATAAAGTTGCTGAAGTTCATGAAAAATACATACTTAAGATCCTAGAGATGGCCCAATCGGTAAATGGCTTACCATGCAAGTGTGAAGATATGAGTTTGAATTCTCAGCACAAAGTAAAAACAAATAAACAAAATCTACGTATAGTGGCATGTGTCTTATTCCTAGCACTGGAGGTGCAGACAGGAAGATGCCTGGGATTCACTCACTATCCAACCTAGACTACATGAGATTCTCTAGCTCAATAAGAGATCATGTCACAAAAAAATTAAGTTCAAGATCTATTAATAAAGACACCAGATATTGACCTCTGGGCTCCATATGCACGCATCCATGAGCACAGACACACAGACTCACACATAGACACACACAGACACACACACACACATACACAAAATGCATTAAAGTTATTTTAATTTTATGTAAATTATATTTTGATGAAATTTGTTTTCAATAATATACCTGTAGATACATCCAACCATATGCAGATATTAGAATATATATATATATGTGTGTGTGTGTGTGTGTGTGTATGTGTGTGTGTGTGTGTGTCTATAAATTTGATGTATGAGCTGAATGCCTGATTATATACTGTGTCTATAAACCTAATTTCATTGAGTTGTGCTGCTTCGTGTGAACTCCTCTGATCTTTCTGCTTTGTCTAAAGTCCCCAAAGGGCATGATGGAAAGAAGCTTCCTCTGCTCAAGCAGCATTGTCTAGAGAGAGCTTTTGAATAAGTTCTCTATCATGTTAGATAGCATCTTTTCTATGGGGATAAACAAGAAAAAATTCAGAAATGTATGAGACACTTGCAAACAATGTGTTTGTTTTTAACCTATGGATACTGAAACATATAAAGGAGCATTTTCTCCCTCTGCTGGATTATTTCTATAAAACTCAGAGCTTTGAAATTCATGGCCTATGAAATAAAATTATTTAAATATAGATACATCTAATTTTTCCTCATTCACACTAAAGTCTCAAATATTAGAATTGACTTCTGAATGCAAAGAGAAATACTTAAAGCCATGTTTTTCTAGTGTCTATCAATTATATTATAAAAAATAACCACAACCATAGCTTAAAAGTAAACTTCAAATGATTAAAAAACTGTCTTGTCTTGCTAGATACATGCAAAACTACAAAAATTGAGTGGAATCCTAGTGGGAAAAAAAGAATTAAAGAATGGAATTTGTGATGAAACATACTAAAAGCGTGTGTGTGTGTGTGTGTGTGTGTGTGTGTGTGTGTGTATGCACATGCACATGTATGTCTGTCTGTGTAAAACATATTATGCAATAGAAATGTTCACCACAGAATCAAGACACACATAAGCTGAATTTGTTTATTCCATGACAGCTACTGAGAAAGCAGAGCTGCGTAGCAAGGAGAGCGCATCTGAAGGAGTAATAACAGTGAGAGTGCTGAACTTTGTCTCGCAGATCAGGGAAAGAATTATAAGAAATTCACTTCAATCTTATTAACAGGACAAGGGAGTTTTTTAAACAGCCCCTTCTACTGTGTTGATTAAAGCACTAATTAAAATAATGCGTGTAAAAGGCCCCAGTGGTACAGCAGTTTAAGAGAGAGAAAAAAAAAGGTAATGAAATTAAATTACACAAACACTGGTTAAGAATACAATGTTTGGTGACTTAATAATGAACAAAAATTAAGGCAAGTAGAGTGTGTGCACCACATCCAGCTGCTTTCCAGACAGCAAGAGTTCGAGATGAAAAACAACATATAACTGCTCCAATATTTTCTCCTTTGGGCTATTTTCTGATTGCTAGTGTTCTACCCACATCTATTGCCTTCACAGCTGTTCCTAAGTTCTCTAACCAGCCTGCTTGTGTTTCATCATGACAACACATTTCTCCCATCCTCTTCTATCTCCTTTCCTGAGGATCTCCAGTAGAATCTCATATACAAGCAGCATCCTCGTCACATTTTTCTTTTATTTCTAGTTTGCTCCCAGCATGCCTTCACAGGGAGGGGAGATAACACTGCCAAGACTTTCTTCAGCTTTAGTGAGGATAACTGCTAAGCATGCTCCAATTTTTTCCTCTGAGTCCACGGGAGGCAAAGCTTTATGTTCATCTGCTAGCTCGTTTGACAAGGAGTAATCGAACTTCTTCCACATACTAACTGCTGTGTAACCAATGGTTGCAAAGTGGGTTCACAAAGCTACCTCAATAATCTTCAACCTCATCTTGAGGGGGCCTCATTAGTGTCTCTGTTTCACACAGGGAAAACTAACCGAGACTAAATGAGAAGCGGTGGCTCTTGTAGTCTAGTGACAATTTCCTTGACTTTCATTTTCTGTGGTATTGCAATAGAGAAGACAGACTCATGAGGCTATATCTAGTCTTTAGATATTGATCAATGAATGTTAAAATAAGTTACATTGATAAAAAGTAAGATAAGGAGGAAACAAAGTAGAAACCACAGAAAGTAATAACAATGAAGAACTATAACCATATCTGAGAGGAGAAAGGAAGCCAGATTACCCTAGAATGCCTTCAGTATGTGATAGGCTAGCTTGAGCCTGTAGGAAGTTAAAGATGAACTCAAGAACCTCTTTCCTGTTAAGCTTACCTCTTAAAAGAGGACTAATACTAAAGCAACATTAGTCATCATCATCCTACAAAAAATGATAAAACTCTCTAAAGCAAGGATCATCAATCGATGCCCCCAGGTTTCACATGGATTAAATTAAAACAATAAAATATTAGCAGGAAAAAGGAACATCATAATTCAGAAGAAACAACAAATAATAGGTATTTTTAGATTGATTAATGTCCTCATATATATTATTAAGCACTATAAAAATGTTTATTCAAAAATGAATAACACATGGATATTAAGAACTGATAAAGCAAAAATGAGAACTTTGAGAAAACGTGGTATGTAGCCACAGAGGTAGTTCCACAATGTCAAAACGGGTAAAAGAGGATGTACCCTTAAACTTGCAGTGAGCTTATGGCCTGGCAGCTGAGCAGCTGGCAATGGACCAGGAAGGGGTTTCTGCAGATGCTCTAACAGGCACACAAGCTTTGACATGTATTTGAATGTAGGTCTCCTGCTAACAAATTTTTCTAATGTCTTTATCTGAAAATGTTTATAGCACTTTTTTATTTTTAATACCTACTAACTTCAAGATCTACTAACTTCTTACATTTTTTCCCTAAGGGAATTCAGAAGATATAAAATTGCTATTCTGTTCCTTATATTTCTCTTCTCTGTCACATTTAATATACATCCATTTGCTCTGATTTTACCATTTAATCATGGTGTTCATCTTCCTCCACATTTATTCTATTTTGCATAATTTTCTCAGTAAGTCTGTTTCTTCTATTTTTTCAAATTAAAGAAAAATATAATTAACATTTCACATTTATTGCTATGACAATTCTAATTAGCTAACTCAAAGATATTAATATGTTTCTAAAAACTGCATGTAAATTATTAACATACCAAGTAATGTTTTTTTTAAAAGGTGCCCAAAACCATGTGACTATATTAATGCATTATGAAATATTCAAACAATGGAATGCTGCACAATGTGAAGCAAGGGAGTACTGGAAGAAAAGCAGTATGTAAAAACCCAAGAGAGCTAAAAACGGTCCTGAATACTAGAAGAACTTCTGAAGGCATCACTATTCCTGACTTCAAGTTATACTACAAAACAATAGTAATAAAAACTGCATAGTATTGGTATAGAAACAGATAGGTGGATCAATGGAATCAAGTCAAAGACCTAGAAATAAGCCCATACAACTATGGTCACTTGATTTTTGACAAAGCCAAAACCATACAATGGAAAAGAGATAGTAACTTCAACAAATAGTGCTGGTCTAAATGGATGTCTGCATGGATAAGGATGCACATAGTTTCATATTTATCACCTTCTAGAAAACCCAAGTCCAAATGGATCAAGACCTCAACATAAAACCAGATACACTAAATCTAATAGAAGAGAAAATGCGGCATAGCAATGACCTCATTGGTACAGGAGAAAACTTCCTGAACAGAACACCAATGTCTCAGGCACTAAGGTAAAGAATTGATAAGTGGGAACTCATAAAACAGAAATGCTTCTGTAAGTCAAAGGACACTGTGTAATTTGAATACAATTCAGCCATTAAAAAAGGGACATCATGAATTTTACAAGCAAATGGATGGAACTAGAAAATATTACTCTGAGTGAGGCAACTCAGACTCAAACAGACATGCATAGTATATGCTCACTTATAAGTGGATATTAGTCATAAAGTACAAGATAACCATGCTATAATCAATAGAACCAAAGCTAAATTACATGGAGGCCTCCAGGGAGGATGATTGAATCTTTCTCAGAAGGGGAAACAAAATAGGTATCAGAGATGGAAGGAGGGAACTGGGTGGAAGAGGGACTGGAGAAAGAAGCAGGGTGGGGTAGGGGATCACACATAAGGAGAACAGAGGAGAGAGAAAGATCTGCTTACAGTGGGGAAAGATGCCCAGAACATGCCAGAGACCTAGGATGGGGAGAGGCCCCAAAGCATCTATGGGGTCGACTCTGAGACTCCTAGCGTTAAGGGATATAAATCCTGAAGTGGCCACTTCCTGTAGCCAGACAGGAATTTCAGTGGAGGGATAAGACAGCAAGCCACCCACAAAGACTTCAACTCAAAATGTGACCTGCCTCCAATATGTCCAGGGACAAAGATAGAGCAGAGTCTGAGGGAATGGTCAACCAATGAACTGTAGTAATACTAAGAGTGAAGCATACTCCTGAAGCAAAGACATATTTAAAATGAATGACATCTTCATAGTTGTAAGACTCAAATGAAAGCAGTCTGTAATGAGCAGTGTCCTTTAGTTCTTACAGTAGCAGATGCAAAGTGGCTTGAGATGACAGTCAATCATCTATTTTTATTTAATTTAATTTTTATTTTTACCTATTCACATCCTACTCACTGCCCCCTTCCTTGTCACCCCTTCCCACAATCCTTCCCCCATACTCCTTCCCCTTCTCTGAGCCGGTACCCTGCAAGGAATCCCCCATCACGGCACTTCAAGTCTCTGCTTAGCTAGGCACATCCTTTCCCACTGAGGCTAGACAAGTCAGCCCAGCTACGAGAGCATATCGCACATGCAGGCAACAGACAATAGCCCCCATTACAGTTGTTTGGGACCCGCATGAAGGGCAAGCTGCGCGTCTGCTCCATATGTGCCAGGAGGCCTAGGTTCAGCTGTGTATGTTCCTTGGTTGGTGGTTCAGACTCAGAGAGCTCCAAGGGTCCAGGCTAGTTGATGCCGTTGATCTTCCTGTGGAGGTCCTATCCCCTTTGGGGCCTGCTATCCTTCCTTCTATTTTTCCATAAAAGGCTTCAAGTTCCATCTATTGTTTGGCTCCTGGTGTCTGAGTCTGTCTGAGTCAGGTGCTGGGTGGAGCCTCCCAGAGGACAACTTGCTTCTGTCTTCAAGCATAACAGAGCATTATTAATAGTGTTAGAAATTGGTGATTGCCCACAGGATGTGTCTCAAGTTGATCTGGTTATTGATAGTTGTTTCCTCAGTCTCTGCTCCATCCCTCACACTTGCATATCTTGTAGGAAAGTCACTCATCTTAAGCCTCAAAGAACTCCATATGTGAGTAGTAAGAATTTTAAGCAAAAATGGACCCAGAAAGAATGGCACTATAACAGAGAATCAACCAAAATAGAATAAAAGTTAAAACAACAGAAACAAATGATACAGGCAGCCAAAATGTTTGGCACTTTCTTATAAGAATCTTTATTCTATCAAATATTTATATAATTTTTGTAGTATTTATATGGGCTTATTACTTATATTTCTTCTCTGTCTTATATTTACAGAAGGATAACACATCAGTATGCTCATCTGTCTGGAAAGAGACCTAAGCCCTAGGTGACCACTTAGATTATGTTTTAAAACAGCACTGTGTATGTGCCTCTCTCTCTCTCTCTCTCTCTCTCTCTCTCTCTCTCTCTCTCTGTCTG
>JADRCD010224047.1:24653-41473 GCA_019843815.1 Montemys delectorum | reverse complement strand
TGTGTGTGTGTGTGTGTGTGTGTGTGTGTGTGTGTGTGTGTGTATGTGTGTGTGTGATGGAAACAACTTACTAGTACCATGTAGGTCCCAGGGGTGGACCTCTGGTCATCAGGCTTTGTTGCCGGGGCCTTTGCCCACTGTGTCATTTCACTAGTCTCTTTAGTTTTTGAGAAAAGTAATCTCACAGAATCTGGAGTGCCCTGATTGAGCAGACCCACTGGCTTGGTGGGATCCTTCTTCTCTGTATCCCTAGTGCTGGGATTACAGGCAGGCACACTGCCCTGTCTGGCTTTTTATGTAGATAGTGGGAATTGAATTTCAAGTCTCCAAGCTGTGTGGCCAATGCTTCCTCCCCGGACCATCTCCCTAGCACAGTGGTTCTCAGTCTGTGGGCTGCAAGCCTTTTGGGGGTTGAAGGCCCTTTCACAGGGGTTGCATATCAGACATCCTGCATATTGGATATTTACATTAGTATTCATTAACAGTATAAAAATTACAGCTATGAAGTAGCAAAAAAAAAAAAATGTTATGGTTGGGAGGGGGGGTCACCAAAACATGGGGGACTGTATTAATGGATCACAACATGAAAGTTCTTAATCATAAAAATAAATGTTGATTTACTTTGATTACCCACCACCTTAGGACCTGAGACGATTTCTGGAGGTCATATAATGAAAGGGGAGACCTAAAATTGTTCTCTGTTTTCTAGGTGCACACACACAGCCTTAAAAAAAATATTTAAAAGGGAGGTTTAATAGGGCTTTGGAAGTCATTTAGTATTGGTTTCCACCTCTGACTTGGTACCATATTAACCTGGCTTCTCAGTTCTTGTAATAATCCAGGAAATCCAGGAAGAGATTCTCAATCTCTCTCTCCCTCCCCCTCCCCCCTCTCTTCCCCTCTCCCTCCCTCCCTTCCTCTCTCCCTCCCTCCATCTATTCCTTCCTCCCTCTCTTCCTCCTCCTCTCTCTCCCTCCCTCCTTTCAACTCTCCCTGGCCATTGGCTAAAATAGTGGATAGAAAGAGGAAAATAAGACTGAACTAATAGTTTAACCTAGTGCTAAAAGAAGCCTATTTCATCCATTGAAAGACAGCTTTTTAACTGAGTGGACACTGAAAAGCACACATTGTTTTGAAGATTCGCACTTGTTAAAAACCCACTCATGTGAGATACTAGATTAGATCTTAATATCCGTCCCAATAAATCTTTTAACTTCTGTGCAACACCAAAGACTATGTAGCAGGAAAAGAACTCTTTTGTTACTCTGTTAGAGTGTATTCTTTGCTGCTAGGGGCATGTTCTGCCTGTGAGTCCACAGGGAGTGTGGCAAGGATGGCTGCAGCAAACAGTGAATTCTGCTGTGGCAGACGATCACAGCTGTAATGATTTAAATCACATTGATTGTTTTCATTAGAAAAGTTATAAGACTTGTGGGCTGCAGCTTAGAATGCGTTTTGTTGTTATTGGCACTGTACTCCACTAAAAAAATAAAATAAAAGGGACTTACGTTGATAGCTCTTTATGGGTGTAGAATTAAAATCCATCCAGTTCTTTGTACATGAGATTACTCGCTTGTAATTGATGTGTATAATATTTGTGATATTCAGTGTACAGCATGTTGTTAAGTACAACCATTGGTTTAGAATGGGGCAGAGGACAATATATTATATATGTTAAGTGAAAATCAAATCTATGGAGCAATCCAAAACACGGAGGTATAAATCACAGTCATATGTTGCAAACCACATAAAAATAATAATATTGATAGAGGAAAATCATTTAAGGACAAACTTATTCAGAAAATAGGTAAGAGGGTTGAAAATACAGAAAGGCGGGTACAGTTTGCGAAGCTTGCTATATAGCGCAGCAAACCCTTGGATGCCCTCTATGGCCCACCTGGTCAAGCATGATTCGCTTTGATAATTCCAGGCTAATACATAGTACCTAGGACATATTGGTATAGAGTTGTTTTTAAATATAGCATACTTTAAATATTTTAAGTGTAAATCCAACTTTAGGACCAAGGAAATGACTTGGTGAGTAAGGCTCTGGCTGCCAACTATAACAGCTTGAGTTCAAGTCTAGAGGTCCACAAGTTGGAATGGGGATGGACTCCTGAGCAGTGTCCTTCCTCCCCACATGGGCTCTGAGGCAGGCATGTTGACCTACCTCCAATAGACAAAAAAGTTTAATGAGAAAATAAAAGAGTGTAAAGAAAGAAACCTTTAGCGATATTTGATGCTGTTCATGAAATTCTTACTTGAATTCTGATTTCATACTTGCGACAGTGCCGATGACCGTTACCTCTGAAGTGAACATTTCGCACTGGAAGAGATATTTAGAATGCCTGTGTGAGACATTGAGGTCTTCGTGAGTTTGGTGAAGCGGTTTGCAATACTAGCTTAAAGGTTTCCCCGCAAGAGACTGAGCCACGCTGAACTGTCTTGGCGACTTCCACATAGAAAGCTCTTCTTAGGAGCTGCTAGAGGCTTCTAGAGCATTGTTTCTCAACCTTCCTAATGCTGTGGCCCTTTAAGGCAGTTCCTCATGTTGTGAGGAACCCCCAGCCACGTGATTATCTTTGCTGCCACCTCATAACTGCAATTTTGCTACTGTTAAAATATCCGTGTTCTCCGATGGTCTTAGGCGAGCCTCTGTGAAAGGGCTGTGCAACCTGCAAACAGTGGTGACCTGCAGGTTGAGAACTGCTGTTCTAGAAGAAGCTATGCCGAGTGACCTGAATATTAACGGATTAGGATTGTGTGTGTCTAGAAACCCAGTTAGTTGGAAGGGAAGCAAAGAGGTGGAGCAAGGTTTTGTTCCTAACTCTCAGTTAGAGCTCCACAGGTCTCATCTTCCCAGCCCTCCTCTGCAGTCAAGAACTTAGTTAAACCTGCTTTAGGGAAGGATGTTAGATCTCTCTCTCTCTCTCTCTCTCTCTCTCTCTCTCTCTCTCTCTCTCTCTCTCTCTCTCATTGGATATTTGCTTTATTTACATTTCAAATGTTAATGCCTTTTCTGGTTTCCCTCCCTCCTGGAAACACCCTATCCCATCCTCCCTCCCCCTGCTTCTATGAGGGTGTTCCTCCACCCACCCACCCACTCCCACCTCCCAGCTCTTGATTCCCCTACACTGGGGCATCTATCCAGCCTTCCTAGGACCAAGGACCTCTCCTCTCATTGGTGCAGGACAAGGCCGTCCTCTGCTACATATGCAGCTGGAGCCATGTGTACTCCTTGGTTGATGGCTCAGTCCCTAGGAGTTCTGGGGGGATCTGGTTAGTTGATATTGTTGTTCTTCCTATGGGGTTGCAAACCCCTTCAACTCCTTCAGTCTCTTCTCTAAGTCCTCTGCTAGGGACCCCACGTTTAGTCCAATGGTTGGCTGCTAACATCCGCCTCTGTATTTGTAAGGCTTTGGCAGGGTACTTTTTTTCTCATGAGAGAAACTGGTACTTAAGTGTATCTACGGTTGGTCCTGTCAATGTATACTGTCTGAGTGATGGAGAGGCGAAAGCAGAAGGGAATCCATCTATTGCTACCCTATGCTCTCTTCTCTGAGTTTTTCTGATATTCTTGTTCTTATCATTCTCCTTTCTTTCTTCCCTTGTCATCTGTTCTTTCTTATGGCGACCTGTCTCTGTACTGGTTAAAGTAGCATGTTTCTTGCCCCCTGCCCCCATCCCCCTTCCCCCAGATGTGACTGTTCATTTCTAGCCTGTGTGTCCAAGTCTTTTATGGGCATTTGGATTCATATATACAGCCATCAGCACACTTAGATAATGTATTACAAATGGTCATTGCATACATTTTAAAACATGCTCCGAGTCATCTTACTGTGGAATTTTTTGGAATAAATTAAAAGTCAGAAATAAAAAAATACAGAATCTTAACTAACTTAGAGCAGTCTACCTTAGTTTCTCTCTGGGGCAGTACCTACGCTTTCTTCCATCTTCCTTCTGTGAGCTCCAGTGAGCTTCATTCTGACTCTGTACTTAAATGCAGTCCAGAAGTGAGATTGATTTGGAGATCTTAAAACAGGAAACCAGAAGTAACAAAATAACCAAGGGTACCTAAGGGTTAGTTTTGTTTTGTTTTATAGGTTTGTTGTTGTTGTTGTTGTTGTTGTTGTTGTTCTTGTTCTTGTTCTTGTTCTTGTTCTTGTAATAGAAGGGAGCTACTCCCAGAATTTCTGAGAAGAGGAGCTACGGGTCTCAGAAAGCAAAGTTCCTCCTACAGGCTGATTGTGGGGTAGAGAAACTACTGCTAATGAAGATTAAGAATGATGTTGGGTTCCTCAGATGGCCCAGCCCATTACTACATGCTCGTTTTAAGAATCATGAGTGACTTTGAGTCTAAAAAAGAGAAATGATGTATCCATTCACATATATATTGTCTCAAATTCTTTCTGTTTGAGGACAGATAAAGATAACAGAAAAAAAAATCCTGTGATTCCAAAAAGAAATATAATATAAATGCTGGGATGATAGAAATATTTCTTTAAGGACAGATTGGTTTTTGGAGTAGCTTTTCTCTATAGGAGCCGGGTTTTCTTAAAGTGCTGGTGTTACCTGAGTCATTGAGTGTCAGTCAAATATCTCCCGTGTAACCTTGGCTATCTATGATTCCTGCCTGGTCTTCAATGTCCTCCTTTATAAGCTGCAGTTTTAAAGTACCTGCTTCTCCATGTCTCACTGGGGACGATGGAAATGAGATCTGTGGAAAGCACAAAGCAGCGTTTGGGAAGTTTGTCCTCTATGAGTCTTGATTGGTAGGCATGTTAGTGATAATGGCAGGTTGCTTTCATGTGTGATGGGTTACTCTTGGTTATTTCTCTGAAGCTTTGTAATTAGTCATGCAACGTGAGGTTCCCCATTTAAAACAATGAAGATGCCTTCTTATTTTCTCTCTTGCTAATGTAAGCTTAGAAAGTGACGTAACTTGGGACTATGAAGCACTTAGCAAGTTGCTCAGAAAAATTATATGAACATAGGAGAGGTTCTAGCACTGACCTTACTCACTATTATGTTTTCAAGCAATATGGCTATTTGGAATCTATGTTGTTTTAAAGTATTAGAGTACACACACACACACACACACACACACACATATACACACACACACTCTATATAATATATATGTGTGTATATATAGTGTGTGTATGTTTATATATGTATACATGTGTATATATTTGTGTTTATACATATATATGGAATACATCTATACATCTTCTAAAACATTATGGTATTATGACATCAATGCAATTAAGTTGATTAAAACAACCTTACTGAACAGTAGTCAGGGCGAAGATATTTTCATGTGCCTTACTCCTTCTTTAGATGCACAGAATGTATACTTACGACCACATGATAATCAGATTTCTTCATTTTTCTTAAATGAGTTCATCATAGTTACATGATAATAGTACATTGCATTTTAAAAAACCAAAATTAAATCACACATGTTTTTGAAATGGATCATTCACAGTTTTGGTGTCACAGATGGTTGGTCCATCAGTGAGCTGCTTACTCTGATGTTTTTCTGTTTGTTTTAGAATTTATTCATGAATGTAATTATGGAGTCAAAGATTATCAATGACTATTTATTTATTTATTTGTCTTTATCCTTTCCAAACAGTTCTGACCATGCTAGATGAGGAAGGGTCTTTTTGCCAGTTTGTCGCAATGGCAAGAATAGTAGTAATTATAAATAGTGATTTGAGTCAATGTTGCAATGCTTCATCTTTTTTGTATATATCTTTCTTTAAAAGGGAAGAAAGGATGCTGGAGAAGGATTGCTGTTCTTGCAGAAGACTCAAATTCCATTCCTAGCACCTATTTCAGGCAACTCACAAGGACCTATAAATCTGTTTCAGGACATCTGAGTCTCTTCTCTATCTTCCATTGGTGCCTCTGCATACATGTGTCATACTACACACACACACACACACACACACACACACACACACACACACACACATACACACATGCCTGTACACATAAATAGATAATAAAATAAATCTTAAATAGAAAGTGAGAGAGAACTAGCTTTCAGATAGTAGTATATCAGTATAGGATTGAAGCAAGTAGACATTATGTCTTAGAGTAGTCTTGAGCTATTAATAGAGTTGAAATGGCTACATATTAGAATTGCCTTAGAGAAAAGCTTATTAATGCAACCAACAGCCTTTTACTTTCTGGTGTTAAGGATTCAATACAGGGTTCTGCATATGCTGCATAAGCTCTGCCAGTGAGCCATGTCCCAGGTCTCTTTCTGTATGCTCACTATTGAAAGTGCATTCAGCAATGCTAACGGCTGACGTAAAAATTAAAAGGGAAAAAAAACCTTTAAAAATGTATTTCCATATTTTAGGTACAATCATTAGTTCCTTAACATGCTATTATTTCAATCTCACACTATTTGAAACCCAATTCTCCATGGCAATATCAGAATCCACTGTTTGATTTCTGAGTTTGAGGCCAGCCTGGTCTACAGAGTGAGTTCCAGGACAGCCAGGGCTACAAAGAGAAACCCTGTCTTGAAAAAAAAAATAGCTTTAATGAAATCTGTTCCTTAAAGTTTTTTTGTTTGTTTGCTCATGTGCTATGTGCATGTGCACGTTTATGAGTGTGTGTGCATGTGCACATGCTTATGAGTGTATGTGTATGTGCATGCGTGTGTGTGCGAGCCTGCGTTTGCGGGCATTCTGGTAGAAGAGAGGCCAAATGCCAGTGTGTCTAGTATCTTTATTGTTCTCCTCTTAATATTTTAAGACAGGATCTCTCACAATGCTGGGTGTGGTCTAGGCTGGTAGATGGGGAACTTCTTCAATCCATTGGTCTCCTACCAGTGAAAGAATTGGAAGAGCTTACCAACATGCCTTCCTTTATAATTGATGCTTGAGGTCTGAGCATTCTACCCTCTGAACCACACCCCTGGCGCTAACTTAGGTTTTATAAAACCAGTCACACAGATTTTTCTTTCGAAGTCTTGCCTCTCCTTAACCTCATTTGTAGGACATTTTAAAGACAATTATATATGCAACCTGTACCTGACTTCTTTCTCCGAGACAAACTATGGACTCTTTAGTAAACAGACTTGCAGCAGGGGCCATATCTTTGAGACGCAACATTAGAAGATGGGAAAGGAGATGTGTCTATAGTTGAACAAGGGCTCTGTGAGAGCTCAAGAGAAGACAGGCAAGAGGACATTAAAGAGGAAGGCAGAAATGTGGTAGGGAATTCTGAGTTCTCATTTGTTTGCATGCAGTCTTTTGTAAGCTGTGGGACAAGTTGTTCTCATTAGGTGTACTATTCATTGTCTGATTGACTGTGCTTTTGCTACGTTAACCCCGCATCATTTCTCTGTGTTCCTTTTCTATTCCAGTTCTTTTCTTATTTTTAAGAACAATAACCTGTTTCTCTTTAGTTCTTCTTACCCTGATGGTGCTCTGATCTCATCTGGATGCTTCCCTCCCCACAGTGTGAAGATGCATATGGGAGCATCCCTTACTGTTACAAACCCTGAGCTATCCCCTGAATTGTCACACAGGAAAGCTCCAGCAAACCCGCATGGGGCACATGGCTGCAGTTTGGCAATGGCTGAGTGGTGCCTAGGTGGAAGCTTGGGCTGCTTTGCTTCCTTTGGCACAGATGTGGTGCTGAGGGAGGAGGCTTGAAAACAGAAGTGCTGTAGCCCCATTCCAGAGCACAGGCAACAGCGTTAAAACCAGAGCTCAGGGTCACCACTGTGAGCAGCATTGACACCAGAGCATAGACACCACTGTGAGTGGCCTTGCTGAAGAATTATATTCAAGTTCCTGTTTGGTTGTGGGTTTGTTGTTGTTGTTGTTGTTGTTACATTTTCAAACAAAACTTAACACATTTTGATTTTCAGAGTGGAAAGATTTCTAACTTGTGCAACTTCAAGATGAGTAAGACTGGTTTTTCCAAAAGCAAATGTCCTTAAATGTTTAAGTTTTACATAGTTGTGTTCAGCTAGCAAATATGCACATGCTTAGCAAATCATAAAGAGAGAGATTCTTTCTCCCTAGAGAGGTCCCAACCATCACTGTATTTTTGGTTTTTTAATTATGGTGGAATACTACTGGAATTTACAATTTTAACATTTTCAGTGTTCAGTGAAAGGCAACTTTTAGTTTTTTTTTTTTTTTTTTTAGTGTGACTTAAGACTCAAGGGAACTTTAGTAAAGCTTCTTCGAGAATTCTGGAGTTGAGAATGAGCTGGCTGCTGAACTTTAGCTCTTTAGAGACTGAAGATGACAGATTCCCGCCCCCCCCCCCCAAGTCCTCAGCCTTTCTGGAGTTGTTATATGGATGTGTTAGAACACAGGATAATGCCAGATTCTACAAGTTTGGTTTTTCTCTCCTCCCAGAAATTTCTCCTACCCTGTCAAGGTCATAATGGAAAACCATTTTTTTTCCCTCATAAGATTAGTTTGCAATCAAAGTACACTCATTCTTAATGAACTGTAAGGGAATTGATAGTTCTGGGTACTAAACCGACCAAATTATGGCTGTCAACAAATAACTAAGCTTCTGGGTTCAAAGCATTAAAATCTCAGCTGTTTTATTAGAAGAATCGTAGCAACATTAAAATTTTTAAGGAAATACTGTTAAATTTTGCCAAATAATATTTCCAGCTCAATTATGGGGCCTCTACTAGTGATTGTAGAATGATGATTGTAATGTCTTTGGAAAACAGATGTTTTCCAATATACCTGTATTTATAATTTAACTGTAACTGAAGGCACAGGACCGTGTCATCGGCAAATCAAGTACTTATGAATTGATGAATTCTATTATTTTCTTTCTCTCTCTCTCTCTCTCTCTCTCTCTCTCTCTCTCTCTCTCTCTTTCTTTCTTTCTTTCTATCCATCCATCCATCTATCTCTGGTCCCAATCCAGTTCCAGTCCCTCTGTTTTTGGTTAATAACCTGGATTAGTTTGAATTCCTATGAATCCTTTCACGCCTGGTGTATGTCAGTAAATGGCGATTATGCACTGGGCAGCTTGGTGGCCATAAAGTGACAGAAACTTTGCATCTAATTGGAATGTTTATTGATTTATTTAAAAAAAAAAACTGAAAAACCCCACACATCCAACTGTGAGAACTTGGCAACCTGCATTAGTAATTTTTAGCACAATGAAGTATATTCCAAATGACCTTAAAGCTGTGTGGGGAGATGGGCGTTGGAGGGAGCATTTGGTTGGACCAGGCATCTGGGTAGATTAGAGAAGAAGCCCCTCTCTTGGAAAATAGAAGTAATTAAGAAGGAATGTCATTTGCATGAGGGCACTTCCTTTGCAAACCTCTGGAGTTTTTTTTAGAAGTATGGGTTAATCTTACCTCTGATTAAACTGCTTTAAGCTTCTTTCCAAGGATCAGAGCCAAATTGGAGGATTTATTTCCTCACCTGGCTTTAAAACATTGCTGTCAAACAAGTAGGCAAAGGCATGCAAGAAAGATAGAGCTCCCTCCTGTTTCCAGTCTATTTGCATTGGTTCATGGCTTCTAAGGTGTTTTAAATTCCCGGTGGAGTCTGTTTACTTTCAACTCTATTATATAAAAATTGTTACCTGAATGGCTTTTCAAGAGATCAAAGAAAGTGTCAACCTAGTAAATAGAAGAAATATTTTGAGCTATGTTATAAAGAGAGATTTATTTATGTTTCGAAGTTAACGTGGTTAGAACAAACAGTGGGTTATTCAAGGCTGAGAAGTGTCAGAGAGGTAGGAAGTATGATTTTCTGGAGTCTCAAACATCTGAACTCTTTATGCAGCTGGAAGAACTAATAAAAATTAATCTGATGATGAGGATTTTTTTTTGTCATGTATTTTAGGCAGTCTAACTTTCTTGGGTATCTCTGCATTTATCAGAACCAAGTTTGACTTAACCAAATGATCTTGCTTATCTTCCTAAAAATATTGTTTATATACCAGCAGTGTGTTGGTATTTATAGTTACTTAGGATTGTCAATTCCAGAGAAGATGAAACCAATCAGGAGAAGTCATGTAATATGTGCCCATGGATTTATCGATTTTGATAAAAATGTTTCGCATCTAATGCTTTCATGAAATTCAGGCTTAGGATCTGGGAGCTGGCTTGCTGTCTATCAGAAATAAATTTGTGAGCATAACACAGAAACCTGTATCCTGATCAATCCTTTTTGATGACTAAAGCCAAGTTTTTCACCAACTCTAAGTACTGTGTACAGCAAGTGTGCAGACCGGATCCCCTGAGTGGGGATTCAAGCTGCAGAAATGTGGTGCAGTGAGTGTTGTCTTGGCTACATGTTGGGATGTGAGATTGGAATTCAAAATTTATGCTCCCATTATGTGTTAGTTTTATATGTGACTTACATGTAGGGAAATGTTTGAGATTCTGTGTGAATCATTGGATTTTTAAGCATATTGCCATAGCTCTGACAATGGAAGTGTGGGTTTGCATCCACATTTCTTTGTATATCAGAGTCTGAGGGCTGGAACAGGAACTTAATGCATTAATGGCCATGAGCTATCCGGGGACCCTTTGGGATGTTATCCCTGTTTTGCATGCTCTGTTCCTTTTCCTTGAGGTCTGTGGAAATCTGCCCAGGGCTGCCTGTTCATAATCAACAGGTTTGCTTCTGAATGCAATTGGTGGCTGTTTCCACTTTTCCTGCTCTACTTGCTTCAGTAGGAATCCCACATAACTCATGTCTGTTTTAGAATTTCTGAATGTGAACTGACTGAGAAATGTAGGGTTGTAGCCAGTGTAGTGAGTTAAGATAAGGCCATACTGGAATATGGGCTTTGAATTCAACATGGCTATATTCTTACTGATTCACAGGGAAGACATCATATGATGCAGCAGAGGTCAGAGTGATATGTTCCCAAGTCACAGAACATCATTGACAGCAAGAGCAGAAATGGAGAGAAGGGCGTGGAACACAATTCCCAATTACAGCCCCTATGACACTTTGAATTTGGACTTGAAGCTCCCTGAACTCTTAGTTGGTGGTATGTGTTATGACAGCTTTGAGAGGCCTACCAGGAAAACACAGATACCAACAGTGGGGTTTTCCCTTGTCAAGTTTAGTCTCAGAGATGTAAAGATTCCAAAGGACACATATTAATAGAAATGGTAAAAGATTTGCATATAAACTGGGTGTGGGTGTGATGGTACGTATTTGTCATTCCAACATTCAGAAGGCAGAGGCAGGAGGATCACTGTAAGTTGAGATAAGCCCTGGACTACATAGTGAGTTCCATGCAACCTGGGGATGCGTATAAAGATCCTGCCTCAAGCAAAACAAGGACACAAAAGAGAAATGTTGAGGGTCTAGCTCATTGGCAGAGCGAGACCTCTCAGACTGGTTTTTAAATTAGTCAGGAAATTCCAATAAGGCTTATAGCAGCTTTATGCTTTGAATTTAGAATATGGGGACTTCATATACCTTACAACGAATTGCACATGCAGAATGTATTACGAGTTATAATAGCATTAAGTTAGATATATTGTCCTCTGCATAGTTATAGTCAAGTTATAAAATCTTGAAAGCAATGCTAAGAATGTTTTTCTACCTTCTTTATATAAAATATATTTATCATATCTAAACACTTCTATCCAATTAAAATATAAACACAATTAAGCATCAAAGATATGGTCAGACTTAGGGCTCAAAATCATGGTTTTTTTACTCTCCCATTGTTCGTTTCTTATAGCAATAACAATTCAAACTCGTGACTTTACTTGGGAGAACTGTCTTATCCCTTCTTGTTCTCTCTCAGAGTTTGCTGGTTCTAAGAGAGCAACAAATGTATATTTGTCTTTGTTTTTTTCCTTGGAGTTTGAATCTGACAACATTAACAGCAACAACAACAAAAAATCATTTACGCACCGAGACCTTGCAAGGCACATAATTTTGGACCTCTAGGAAAGTTCTGGATTGAACTAAAGGCACTGAAAATAGAAGATTATAATTGAAATGTCAGCAAATATAACTTTTAACAATTGCAGTCAATGCTGCCTGAATATTAAACATACCTGTTAACTACATTTCCCCTCTTCGCTATATAAATTTTAATATGCATCCCATATCTCTCCAGCCACATTTCCTGTATCAATAGTCCCCTGCGGCAATTTTATCTTTGAATACAAACTATTCTTGTTCAATATTTGAGTAGTGATAATGGGTTTTATTCTATAAATAACAGCCTTGGTAGCTTACATTAAAGGAAGGAATAGCTTTACCCTTCGCAACAACTAAGGTACTTTATATTCTAAATGGCAATTTTAATGTTTTATTCATTGCCAGTAAACAAACAGGCCACTCAGAGAAAACTGTTCCTGAGTAGGAACTGGACAAATCTCTGCCTGTGTTCGTGCTGTGTCTTCCTTCCACTGGGATGGCATGCTGAGCTACTAGGATATAGTGTTCCATGCCCTTCTAGAACATTCTGAAAGTATAAGTAATACTTGTATAGTTATCTAAACGGCCTAGAGCTGACAAGAACTCTACATGGGGGAGGGAGCCTTGAAAATTATTTACTTTATTTTTAGAACAAAACTAATTTAAAAGGTTCTTGTTTTCTCTGCAACCTACTTACTATATTTTTCCTTAGAAAAAGAAAATTATTTTGCTTGTGTGGTTGGAAACAATCTGAATCTCCTGTTTTGTTTTGAATCAGGGGATTTCAAGGTTTCATCGATGATATATTATTTATTTCAGTATAGATCCTCAAAAGAATCTAGAGAGACAACTGATGCTTCAGGAAGAAACACCAGGTTTTGTTGTACGAATTTATGTTGCTCTTGCACAGAGGCAGCAATGCACAGAGGCAGGTGAATCGGGAGTTGACAGTGTGCAGTTTCTTTATCCCTAGTGATGTTTTGAATATGAAGGTCAGAAGCATACAGTCCATTTAATGAACTTGCTGATGTGTAACCTATGGTGTGTTTTGTATGCATGACTGTTTATAATAAAACTTGGAGATTGCAGAAAGGGGAATAGATTCTTCATCTTGTTTCGATGTACCTCTGGAGCAGAGGTTGTCTGGTGCAGTGGCCTGGCCTCTTCTAAGGCACATCGATTCTCTTTGCCTGTTCCAACCTCACTTGAGTCCCTCTACTCATTGGATGACACTTTCCACCTCCTGTGAACACTTAGATTCATAGTTTCCTAAGTCAATCAGCTACAGCATTCAAATTAGGATACTGTGGATTCATTACAGGTGTGCAGATTGCTGACTTCCTTGGGCAATTGGGAATGATGTGAAAAATGGGAGAGTATTGAGCTAGTCATCAAGTAAATGTATGCCTGGTTTGGTACCCAAGGGAGTCGCAGATGTGATGGTTCAGAGAATCATTTTACAGAGAAGCCATGGAGAACAATCCGGAGTTAAGAAAAAACATTTTTTTTTTCAGATTTATTTTATTTTTTGTCTGTAGGGTTGTTTTGCCTGTGTGTGTTGGTTTGTGTGCATACCATGTGCATGCCTGTTGCCTTTTGTGTGCATACCATGTGCATGCCTGTTGTCTGCTGAGGCCATAAAAAGGCATCCAATCTCCTGAAAATCAGTTATAGGCAGTCAGTTGTGAGCTATCATTCGGTGCTGGGGATTGAATTTGTGTCCTCTGGAAGAGCAGCCAGGGCTCCTACTCCCTGAGACATCACTTGGACTTGGAGACCAGCGGGGAATTGAACGGCCTCTCTGGCAGTCATGGAATGTAAATTTGAAGGTGCTATATTGTATCAGCCCTTGTTCTGACTTCCTAGATTTGGATACATGAGTAAGTTGCTAAGTCTGCTGAGAGTGGTTGGGGTAACAGCTGCCTGTTTATAAAGTGTCCTGTTCAAGTGGGGAGGCTACTTGTAAGACCTTATATGTTTGATGGCATTGGTCACATTTGTTCTCTATGGAGAACATAGGACGACTAATGAACATTTCAATGTGGTATAGGGCTGATTTTTGAAGTATGTTAATTTCTTTGAAAGATATGAAAAATTCCAAAATTCTTTAAGCGCACAATATATTATTCTCTTCCCCCTATTATGCATTACAAGCATCATTATGTAGTGTGTCAATCACTTTGTTTCCTTAGAAGAACATCCAAGGACAATCAAAGGAGTAAGAGCGATAATACGGAGAAGTTGATAGAGGGAATGAACTGTTATCATCAGTAGGTTTGACATTTTGAAATTAAGAGGATTGTCTGGCTGGGGTTTCTGAACAGTACTGTAATATAATATTCCTGGCTGTGTTCAGGTTAATGATGTACACTGCCCAGTGCATTTCCCATTAGCACTGAAGTGGCTGTGTGATGCAGAATTGGCTGCGTTTTATTTTATCAATTGAAGCACAGCTATGCCGCAGGATTTAACAGTGAACCTGGGACTGGATGTGGGGTTCTGTTTTGGGCCCTCTGGGACTCGTTTGGTTTTAATAGGCTCTGAGGATTATGGAAAGTCCTTGACACTCTGTCCAGGCATGGCTGTGCATGAATGAGCCTGATTTGGAAGACACATGGACCACTTCTGAGATCACTTTGTAAGAGTTTTCGAAGAACTAATGATTGATAATCTAGTGAGATAAAAATCAGGTACCAGCGAGTATCAAATACATTCTGTACCATTATAGTTCTCCAAGGGGGCAGAAGACTGCATTAGACTAACAGTACGTGTTAGGATATGTTTATATCCAGATACATTAAATGCTAGATTAAACAAGAAAACATGCCATTTGAGACATCAGTGGACTGAGCAGACATATCGTTAAGGGCTACTACACAAACTACAAGATGGGGCTGGGGACACTCCTAATATATGGTACAGTGAATTTAAGTGTGGGTCCTTGATCAAAACTATCCAATAAAAATGTAAGTTGAACAGGTTACATAAGTCTCTAATTGCCTCATTAAAAACACAAAACACAGTGGAAGCTCATTGTAATGCCATAATGCATTTATTCTAGTGCAGACAGATTACAGTTTCTACATGTTATTAGCAGAAATAAAACACTAAAAATTATATTTTGTACAAGATTCTTGAAATTGGAATTCCTGCAGAGCAACATCATGGAACTGGACACATTACCAGTGCTCGGTGGACTCACTGGCTACTGAGTAGCCACTGGTCGTAAATTAGCCCATCTTTATGGCTCTCCTCAAATGTTCCAGTGCTGTGATTTGTGTGTTTCTAGTATTTGAACAAAATCAACTGATGTACTCTCTGAAATATATGGCAATTTAAACAAACAAAATAACAGTAGACTGGATTTAAGTGGAATGGGAAGTAAGGAATTGAAGTGTCTGATTCAGAGAAGGAAAGATGGCAGTTTGTAGTGAAAGTAATCAAGGCGTGATTTGCTTGTTGAGGAAACCAAACGATTATCTCCGGGAGGCCACAGAACAGAGTGCAGAAGTCACACAAAGTCGAGGCTAATTCTGGGACACATTCAATGAGTTAAAATAAACTGAAACTCTGCATGAGCAGGTGCCCTGGTGGGTGGCTTTCCAGAGGGACCTTTGGCCTTGTGTGTTTAATTGATTTCCACCACTTGGATGTACAAACGTGTGAGCCAGTCTTCCATGACTTCTGTTTCTCTGTGGGAGTGTGATGAGGTAGTTCACATTTTTCTAGAAATAGTATTATCATTTCCCTTTCTATATTGAGCACAATTTAAGCTGGGGACAGACTTGGTTGATCTTCTTTTCTGATCTTAGACATTGGTAGTGCCTGTGTCCTAGTAGTATTCTTAGTTCCATGTTTTAAAGACCAAAATGAAATGTTAGAGCAGTTTTACCAAAGGCTTCTGGCAAGCATCATTGCTCCCATTCTCCAGCCATGGCGGCCTCACTGTGAAGCACGTATTAATTTATCCATTTTGTGGATGGGGAACAATTAAAATTTACATGGACTGTGACTAGGGACATGGAACTTGGCAGTACAAAGAATGGATGTTTAATCCAGCACGTAAGAACGCCAGATCTGACTCAATAGCCAGAGATCAAGTAAGTGTAAGCAAATGTAATTGCCTGTGATGAGCCCTGCTCTGGAAATCAAGGCATCACTCTTCACTGTGTGAATCTGTGCACTTGTGGGAGTTTACATATGGAGATGTTCACATGTCCTTGGGAGTTCTTCAGTAGTGTTCTGAGGAGAGCCCCATTGCAAACGACAAACTACATCTCCCTTACAAGTTCATATGCCCTTCGTTCAGTACACAGGAAGAAACAAAATTAGACCAGTTACTGGCTCCCAGTCTTCAGCTTGGGTTTCTCACCAGGGGTCAAGGTCTAGTCCTTGCTTCAGGTAAGGATTCCCATCATTTGAAGGCCCTGTAGCAGCCATGAGATCTTCCACACCTGGAACTGTATTCATGTATTATTCTTGCTATCAGTTTGTTAGATATAATAGTATATTCATTTGTTATTCATGCTAACAGTACTGTGTTTATCAGTGACATCTAGTTGAGACCTGAGTGTGGCTCACAAATAGAGTGCTTGCAGCAGTGCACAAGGCTCTCGGTTTAGTACACAGGACTGCCAATCAACCAATCAATCAATCAATCAATCCATCAATCATCAATGGTCCAGTTATTCACAAAGACACCACTTCTGAAGATAAAAGCACAGTCTTTTATTTGTTTCTTTAGTTCCATTCTCCCTTCCCACCTGTCCTGGCCAGAGCCCTAACCATCAGGCACACCACACTGATGAGGCACAGAGCCTTCAGCTTCCAGTGAGAAGCAAGGTAGGAAGAGGGAAGAGGGAAGAGGGAAGAGGGAAGAGGGAAGAGGGAAGAGGGAAGAGGGAA
>JADRCD010224047.1:0-24643 GCA_019843815.1 Montemys delectorum | reverse complement strand
GGGAAGAGGGAAGAGGGAAGAGGGAAGAGGGAAGAGGGAAGAGGGAATGCACTTGGGGATCCGACAGAGAACAAGCAACTTGGAATATGTGCTCTGAGGTTTGAGAGCTGTCAAGTTCTATTTTTTTCACCTTTGAAGTGGAGGTTAATATCCCTTCTTCACAAGGTTACCACGAGGATTACTTAAGATAATTCGCATAAAGCACTCACCACCCTGCCTGGCAAGGGCCTGATTTATGGATTGCGTTTTTTACAGCCGGGATACTTTTGTAAACAAGAAACTCCTTTAAATCACACAGGACAACATGACATACATTTCTTGAGCGGCTTCAAGTGGCTGTGGTAAAACTGGAGGGAATGGAATTATTTACAGTTCGAAATAAACTCTGCAATAATGGTGCGCTTTATTGAACTGTGTGGAAAGGAATCCCTCCCGTCTGCATTCCCCAGGACCACTGGTGGCTCCTGCGCTGCCTTAGAGGATAGCTCAGCTGCTGGCTGCTATATTCTCAGGCTTTTCCGGGACATAAAGATGACATTTCCCTCCATAGCCCCCATTTTTACGTGCTCACAGTGAAAGTTAAGGAGACATGATAGTTTCCTGCTGGCTCAAAAGTTACACAGGATATTTCTCTCCAGAGCTGGTTGGGAGTTACTGAGAATGATCTGTTAAATTTCATGAATTTATCCATGTAGAAATAGAATCTAAATACTGACCCATATTAATTTACTTCAACTCATTGCATGTTCCTTAGAGATTTGTGCATTTACAAAAATGTAGCACCAGGGCTCATACTTTTTAATGGAAGGAGAGAAGGCCTTGTATCCCTTTATTTCATAGGAAGTTGAGACCCAGAATGTTTAACTTGACTATGCATACATGAAAAACTAAGGAGAAATAGCTGGATTTCTTTCTCAGCTGATTTGACATCAGCTTCACTAGTCAGATATACATATAGCTACACAATAGTGTTGAAACAAGAGCCCCAGCCTTGTCTGCTTCAATGGCTGCCACAGAATGAAAACGGTTTTTGGAAAGAGCTAGAATACAGGAGAACTTTCGGAGTACTTCCTTTCTTGTGAGTAATTGTGGCTCTTAAACCCCTTATTGTTAAATACTTGTCCCTAGGGAATGGGCCTCTGTTGTAATGGTAATCTTCATTGGGCTGTGGCTGAGTATATATACTTTGGAGAGACTCCTGGTTCTAGACAACATGCTATAATTTGGGAAATTTGATTAAAATTCTCATTTTGTTTGAATTATCTTTCAGGAAAACTTTTTAGTTTGTCTGAAATTTTATATATATATATATATATATATATTACATATCATTTATGAAATATATAGGTATTCAAATATTCATTGGATATGCAAATTATATATTTATTTAAATATCTGTAAATATGTATTATATTAACATATACAAATATATGAAGTTTATATATTATATATAAATATATAAAGATATCTTTAAATATATTTATACATTCTTCCTTAATTATTCATGTACAAGTTATCCATTATAATGTTTTAATTACATATATCATATAATATAAATACATATACACTATACATATATTACATATAATATATATGTATATATGTAATTTTCATATATATATATGTGCAAAATGACTAAAATGTGTGCTGTTTGGTAAAGTTTCACAATTAGATACATCCACATATTAGCCATCCAGATTAACATAAAAAGATCAGCACACTCCGGTCCTGAGAGTTCTGTTTGTATCTGTTCCTGTCAGTACCCTCACTAACCTTGACTCCCATTAGCTTTATCTGGTTTTGATTCTATAATACATAGAGCTAAAATGTGTGCCGTTGTCTATTGTAACATGTATGGGCTTGTATGTATTTATCTTTGTGTGTATTTTGATGTGTGTTCATGTGTGAATTTACATGCAGAGACACCAAGGCATGAGAGTAGAAGGCAATATCAGTATTCACCTTTCACCTTCTCTGAGCCGGTCTCCTGGTAGCTTTGTACACCAGGCTAGCTGGTCCACAAGCTTCCAGGGATACTCCTGTCTCGGCTTCCCACTTCATGGTGGGAATGTTGTTCCAAGTCCTGTCTTCACATGCATACACTAAGGAGCTTACCCACTGAGCCACTTCTCCTGCTTTCTAATAGGTTCTCTTTTCTTCTCCAGTGTGCTTGTGGATTTTCTTTTCTAATGGCCCTCCAGATTTGTTCTTTTTTCTGGAAGAAAGCTTGGCTATTCTAACTTTCCCCTCTTTCTATTTTAAGATTTAAAGACTTTTTCAACACATCTCGCTCCCCTCCCTCCTCCACCCTTCTGGGATTTTTAGTTGGATTTATATGGAATCTGAGAATCAACCTGAGGAGAATTTGAATTTTAATCCAGTGTTTTCTCAGTCTTAAACATGTTGTAACATGTATTTAATTTCTCTCAACAAGTGTTTTGGTTTCTTGGCGTAGAGGTTTTAAACAATTTTTTATTAGGTTTGATTTTTTTAAATTAATTCTTTAGTTCTACTTTTTAGGCTTTTAAATTTGTAAAATTGTTTTTATTGTCTGGAACATTAATTTTTTTTAAAATTTTAGTTTGCATTTTATGACTTTGCTAAATGTGTATATTAACTCTAATATTACTATAGAGTCTGCATGCTTTTGACTATACAATCATGTTTACCATATTTTCTAAGAATGGCGAATTCATTTTTCTATAATCTATTTTATGACTTATGCTTTACAACACTGGGTAGACCGTCCACATGAGCCGAATTGGGATAATGACAATAATTATTTTTGCCTTTGTTTCCTTTAATTTCCTTGGGGAAAGCGTTCATTATATCATCATCAATCACGATGGGGGTAAGTATGGCACGCCGGCTAGTGTGCTGGCTGTACAGCGCACTGCTCGTCATTACACCTCTGGTGATAAGTTTTAAATCCCACTCTGTTTCTGTTCTTCAAGGTGGATTCTTTTGTTTGTTTCTTGATTGTTTGTGTGGCTGGTTTTTGAGAGGTTCTCTCCTAACTAGAACCTAGACTTGTCTTGAACTAAAATAAAGATATAGCAGGTTGACCTTCAGTTTTTGATCTTCTTGCTATACCTTCCTCCTAAGAACTGGAATTACAGGACACAAGCCACCATGCATAGCTTGGATTCCCGCCCCCCCCCCCCCCCTTTAGTGCTGGTTTTTGGCTTGGTGAGGAGGAGACAATGACAGATACTTTGACAGGAGGCAGAGACGAAACCTCTCCTAGTGGAAGGAGAGAAAAATTTGATATTTCTGTGAGTGCTGAAAAGAGTTATAGTGACCTGGATATGAATGGTAATGATCAATCCTTGATGGAATGGAACACTGGGAACCATTTCACGCCTCAGCCTCGTTTCCCATGTGCATTGGTGAGAATCAACTCAAGTAGAGAGGCTGACAATTGTCTGGATGGCTAAAGGAGCCTGCGTGGAGGGGAGCTGGGCGAGGGACGACAGCAGAAGAAAACCATAAGAGGCTTTTAAAGTGATGTGCAGCGCGATTTTCATTATATGGTGCTGAAAAAAATATTCAAGTTGAGCCGTCAGGATGTCATAGCCATTGGATGTTGGTGGTGTCACAGATTGAGATGGGGATCTTGGAAAAAGTGATGACCTGTGTTGCAGGTGCCACTGTCCCCAGCACTACGTGAGAAACTCAAGGGAACAGTCTGGGTCCAAAGTCCATCACAGTTCCAGGCCTGATAAGGCTAGGACCGTATGTTCGATAGATCCTCTTCAAGCTCTGAATAGGAGGAGAGTTGTGTGTATTTTATGTAAATTCTTTAGGGAGTTATCCAGGGGTTATCTTCTTAAACTCTGCTAGTTGAGCTTCCGGAGGGATCAAACACAGAGTAAAGGGGTGACTTTAAAGACATCACTTAGTAGAGAGGGAGAGCCTTCAAAAGATAATGGCGATAGGTGGCGGGTGGAGATAAGCGTCCAAGCAGTCACTAACACGGGGTGGCATCTGCAGTGTCAGGGACTCCCCAGCTATATGAGAGTCCTCCTGTGGGTGAATTGTGTAGTAGTAGACTTAAGGAACTGGGCTGACACGTCCAAGGAAGAGCAGCAGCTGATCTGCATGTACATGTGAGTAGTGTCCACCGAACGTTAATGTAGGTGGAGACATTTTCTGAAGGTTTCCAAGGCTGAAGAGCAGTCTTCTGTGTTGATGACAAGTAGGGGCTGAGAATCCAGATATGGTAAAGTCCCTGATCCAAACAAGAGCAAAGAAAAAGAATAGCTGCCCCAGGCCTTCGTCACAGTCTCCCTACCCCACAAAGACCTGTTTGATGAACTCAAAGGTCGAAGGATGCTGGAGTCAATTATGAGTAAAACAAAAAGAAATATCTTCATGGGGTTTAGCAATCATCACTTCTTCACTGAAGGAAATGAATGTTTTTTGTATACAAATTGATGCCCCTGAAGAGCTCTAAATAGCATTTGCCCTGTACTTGTGTGCATGTGGGTCTGTTCGCAAGCTGACTGGATGCTCTTTTAAAGTAATGTTAGGCAACAGGTTCATGTGCAGAGTTCACAGCTACACTGGCTAGTTTTATGTCAACTTGACACAAACTAGACTAGCATCATTTAGAGAGGAGGGAGCCTCAAATGAGAAAATGCTTCTGTAAGATTGGGCTGTATACTAGGTCATGTTCCTCTGTCTGTCTGTCCTCCCTCCCTCCCTCCTTCGTTCTCTCCCTCCCTCTCTCCCTTCCTCCCTTCCTTCTTTCCTTTTTTATTCTTCTCTCATATATGACATCCAGACTGCAGTTTCCTCTCCCTCTTCTCCTCCCTAACTTACCCCTGCCACTTCCTACCTCCCCCAGATCCACTCCTCCTCAGTTTCCCTTCAGAAAAGGGCAGGCCTCCCAGAGTTACGAAATATGACATACTGAGTTGCACTTTACATTGCATTAATTAATGATTGATGGGGGAAAGCCTTGCTAGTTGTGGCTGATGCCACCCTAGAATGGTGATCCTGGGTTCTATACAGAAGCAGGCTCAGCAAGCCAGATGGAACAAGCCAGTAAGCAGCACCTCTCCGTGGCTCTGCATCAGCTTCTAGTTCGTTTTCTCTGCTTCAGTTTCTGTCCCGACTTCCTTTGATGGTGACCTGTGAAGGGAAAGCATACACTGAATAAACCTTTTCCTTCCCAAGTTTCTTTGGTCATGGCATTTCTTCCCAGTGATGGTAACCCTAACTATGCTAATAGCCTACTCCCAATGGCTGGCAGATTTATCATCTATTTGGTTTCCTTGGGCTGCAATGGTTTTCCTCCTCCATGTTTAGGGTCTATGAAGACATGAAGTTATGTGACAGCTCATATACCTGGTCCTTACCATTTCTTGATGTCACAGTGATTTCCCGCAGTACAGCCGCCACACCCACACTTCAAGTGCTCCTTGGGCTGTTTTGGATTCCAGGGATAGGCCAGGGGCTGTACTATGTGCAGGAGTTATTGAGTGCATCCTAAGAAGGACTTTAGAGTTCATTTGTATTTCTCTGTTAATTTTTAAAATTTCTTTTTGTATGTTGACTCTTGAACAGCATGAATTCTTTCTTCTTAGCTTTTCTTGTGACATGTACACTCATCATTTTATTATTTTACTGAGACAGTTAAAATTATATTCCTGTGATTTAAGACTCCCATGATTCTAGGATCGGTAAGGGACTGAACATCAGTTAGGTGTCTGTTATCTACTCTAAGTTGAGGGAAGCATACTGCAATAGTAATTATGAGTTACTATTTGAGAGGATGGCCTTAAAGTCAGCTGCTCTTGGCAGTTGATTCAAGCACAGGGCAGACATTCTGGGGAACACCTTTTCAGTCCCTTGTATAAAAATGGCCTTTTGTTCTTGTGGTTTGTTTTGTTTTGTTTAGTTTGCTTGCTTGTTGTTTTTTTGTTTTGTTTTGTTTTGTTTTGTTTTTTGAGATATGAAAAGTTAAATACCATTTGGGTGTTTATCTGGGCATTTCCAAATGCCGCTGAGGCCAAGTAGAGGGAGGTTAACATTAAATTCATAAATCTTAGTTGTTGCCTGAGAATTTACACACACACAAAATTCTAAAATCTCAGAAAAATCTGTAACTATATACCCAGTGATTTAAGGAAAGCATTGACTCCTTGTTCCATAGGCAGCTATCAAGGTGTTAGCTCTGCCTACTATTGAATGAAATGTAAAGGATCGCATATTTTCAATATGATTCCTTTTTTTACTGGAAATTGTTTTTACTAAAATTGTTTATCTCAGAAATACTTTCTTCAGGCTTATTGAAAGGAAAGCACATGCTGTATTGAGATTGGCTTGCTTTATGGATCTATTTCATTTACTGCTGTGTGTTCTGTAAAGATGTTATTCTAAATGTAACTATCAGACTTGTCTTAGGACAGTCGTTACAGTTGTTAGACCCTGCCGTTTATTAAGGCAGTTACTTCTCTGGGCTTCTACATCTATAAACTGAGAATATTAATTCTACCTTCTTGCACATTGCAAGTAATAATGGGAGTTAACTTGCAGCTGAATTTGTAGAATGTTCTGGCACCTGGTGGATGCCCACTAAATGCTGATGCTGGACAGTCATTGCTCCTGCTTCTGCTGCACAGATTTGGGGACATTTATTCAACGAACAATTTGAATTGAGTTCTGTAGCTAACAGCTTTCCTGTCTAGTGTTTCCAGATATTGTATTTAGCTGTATTGAAAGAATTCGTGAAAGACCCAGTGTGTTTTTTCTGTGATCCTGTACTTAAGAGGGGAAACTGCTCAGCGGGTTATTTCTGTTGTGATAAGTTCTTAAGAGTGGGGTAGGAAGTAACCGACATGACACCTATCTGTAAGTCGAGCCTTAGGCTTCAGGGTTTCAGTCTTATATATGTTTAAACAGATTTTTAGGCTCGTATTTGGGCATTATGTATTGTCCTTTTCAAATCAACAAGATGCTTGTTACATATTGATAATTTGATGACATCGGCACAACAATCTATTTGGGAGAATTACCATTTATATCTCCTTAAGAATTTATCACATCTATGCTGTGAGAATTTATCTTAGTTTTCTGTTGCTATCAAAGACCATCTGGGGCTAGCTAATTTGTAAGAAAGAGAATCCCATGCAGCTCTATTTAGAAGGTTAAAGAATGGGGTTTCGTCGTCTACTTACCTGTGGTGGAGTGCTGTTGGCTACATCCCTGTGGTGGAGTGCTGTTGGCTACATCCCAAGGGATAGAGTGATGAGATCACAGGGCATATCTGGGAACATCAGAGCCGGAGTAGACAATTTCTCACTAGGAAACAAATGGCTTTCAACAACAGCTTTCCTTGACTCATTCCTTGTGCAGGAGGCCTCCGTCCATCTGTTAAAGATCCCCCTGCTTTCCAACATCACTCACTCCACTAAAGGACCATGCTTCTGTCACTGCGGCATAGGCAGACACAGGCAAACCAAACCCACACCCCAGCAGAAAGCTTTGCATTGCTGTAGTTATTTGAAACATAAGAGTTACACGCTCTCGTTATGAAGCTGGGTCTAAGGAAAAACAGAACTCATGTTTTTGTGTCTTAAAATCAATGGAGAATCAACGTTAATTTCTAGTATTGTAATTCCCATCAAATTTTGTTGTGTCCTCCCTCTAAATAAAGAACTCTGGTAGCATCGGATGCAATAAAAGTGCAAATCTAAGGGAATTGTTAGTATGCATCCTGCTGTTAGCAAATTCCTGTGAAAACTAGGGTAACCACTGGAAGGACATCTATCTCAATGGTAGATTGCTTGTAAAGTATGCGCAAGACCTGGAGCCCTGAATTTGATTCCTAGCACTAAGGGGTGTCGGATGGACACACGAGAAAAACTACCCTGTGGGAATATTAAGATACACAATGTGAATGAAAGTTCTTTTCCTAGTTCATTATGAATTACATTTATAATCCCAGCACTGGGGAAGTGGAAGAAGGAAGATGAGGAATGCAAGGTCAGACTGGACTGCAAGAGGCCCCGTGACCAAAAAAAAAAAAAGTTTTAAAATAAATTGCGAACCACTGCATAAATACGAAAAAAAAAAAAAAAACAATGGAGATTTCCACCTCGTTGTCCCATTTTCTAACCCACTCATCGTTGCTCCATTCTCTACCCCAGATCAAGAGTTCCAGTTTGCACAGATGAGTGAGAGCCTGGGAGACTTGTCTCTCGGTGCCTGCCTTATCCCAGCTTCTACAGTTTCTATAAGTTCCATGCACATTGCCTCAGATGATGGGGGAATGGACACACCCCCTCTCTAGGTCTGTGGGAGTCTTCTCGTGCAATATTTGATGCTGCTTTTAAAGATGCTTTGGGTATTCCCTGACTGATACTTAATTTTCAAAATCACTTTATTGTAGTCTAGAAAACTTTTAAGATAAACTTCAATAACATATACATCTTTGGATTTTTTTTTATCTCTGATCATAGTTTGTCAACAGTGCTTGGCTGTTTACGTACACAAGCTTGAGCATTGTGTGAGGACATATTTTAATTGATTTATATTTGAACTGTAAATGGGAAGATTTTTATCTGATGATCAGAGATGTTAGAAATATTAAGATTCATATGTAACCTAACCAAAAAATTTAAGTCAGTGTTCATAAGGTGTTCAATATATTTGACATATGTTAAGTAAATTCAATATAGGACAGTATTATCAATAAAACTGGGGTCAGACCAGAATTTGTTTTTACTTTGTTTGAAACAAATTTTTCTTATATTAGAGTTCCCCTTTTGGTGAGATAAAATGAACACTATAAACATTAGCTCATAGATTAATCATTTGTATGTATTTGTGAGTGTGGGTCTGCAAATACATTTTTTGTGAAATGTGTGTATGTGTGTGTGTGTGTGTGTGTGTGTGTGTGTGTGCTCGCATACTCAAAATCAGACCAATTCTACTACTACCTAGCTTGTGCCCTTGGCCTTAGTGCCACCTGTTCACCATTTGCCTGTGATTGTCTTCCTCTTTCAAGCCCTTCTGGTTTCCTTCCCTTCCCATAGTCTGTTCTTTCTCTCAAGTTCCCATGACATCGTTAAGTATGGCATTTTGATATAGCTGAATAACGAAAAGAAATCAGTTTTTCCCATTTAAAATATGATATACATTTTAATTCAACAAAATACGTACCTTTCATGCACCATTAAATTGAAGGACACATGTGAATCAATCTAGTCAATATTAAATGTCATTCAAAATAGTAAATATAATAACTTTCACTTATCTGTATTTGGCTCACCTTCATTGATAATAAGCTTCTTTATGCTAGGTGTTGTAACATATTGTTCTTCTTGTCCTATATTCTTGTGGTAGGTAGTTTTAACTATTAACCTGACACAACCTAGAGTTACCTGGAATGAACATAATAATTGAAGATTGTTTAGATCAAACTGACCCTTGGATGAAACGTAGAGTGCTTATTGATATGAGGTACTCAGTCCACTATGAGTGGCGCCATTCCCTAGGCCAAGATTTCTGAACTTAAAGGAGCAAACAAGCAAGCAGCATACATGCATTTATTATCCTCTGTGGAGGTTATATGACTGGCTTGCTTTGAGCTTCTGCCTCGACTCTGTACCCTGACGGAGGGTAACTGGGCACTCTGTGAGTCTGTTGCAGCCTTTCAACCCTAAGTTGTCCTTTGTCAGAGTACTTTATCACAGTCAAAGAAATGAAACTAGGACCATGCCTGCCCTATAAGTGATTCATGGATGAATGAATAGCAGTGCATTTACCATCCAATTTAGATGGTTGTTAGAGTGCCATTTATCTCCTGCTCTGTGTAAGCTGCTAGGATGCGTATGAGTGCACGCTCTAATTTCAGTATTTTTCAGCTTGTATGGAGGTCCTTTTTTGGTCCTTATGAACAAGAATAAACTTTAGTAAATTGTTTCACCTTCTCAACCAATATATTTTGATTTTGTGGTATGTGTTGCCATGAGAGAAGTGCAGAGTGAAGCAATGCATCTGACAGTGTTTTAATTTGCTCATTATTGAGAAGTATTAATTGGTTGTGTTTCTATTGCGATAGCTTTCTATTCAGGACAAGATTATGGGCTACATAGCACAAAGATGATAGTGTCTATTTGCACACGTTAGAGTGATGTGTTCAACCCCTAAAGCATGAGCATCCCAAGAGAAATTCACTGCAAACACAGAATCCTCCAATTTCTGTATTGCTGTGTCCAAATCATCCTGGAACATATTCTGTCTTTTCATCCATCTACTAAATTGTTTCTTAAAGTCAGCTTTGTTTAGACTTCCTTGGGTTCAGAGGTTAAATATAGATGCATTTGAAAGAAATAATCTGATTATTTCTAATTATTGTTAAATAATTTAAGAATGGCAATTTCATTTAAATGTCAACTGTAATTAAGCATGTGCCTTTTGCTTTTCTACTCTGGTCCTTCAATTTGATGGAATGTTTCCCCCCAGTTTGATAAATATTTGTTTAATTTCACATGAGCGAATTGAAAACTGAATAAGAGCAACATATTCCAATCGGCCATTGTGATGGTCCGGAAATGTTTTATTCTGTAAGCAAACTGTTTATTATGCATTTGCATGGACTTTATCTTGTTTAGTGTTGCAGATAGAGCTTAGGAGCCCCCCCCCCTCCCGTCCATGGGAAGCCCAGTTTGCATGCTGCATACTGAGTAAGGGAACTTACCCACTTTGTGTGCCATAGGTGCTTGGTATATAAAAGTTTGGGTCTTCATCTGCTTCTCTTTGGAGCTATGCTCGGACACCATCTACTCAAGCGGATTAGTATGTCAACCTTAGGCTGTGTTTCTCAGGAACTCAGCCTTTTGTAATAGGCATGAGTTATGTGCTTACAGATCTCTTAATTAGCTTTTGGAATTCTGCTTTTCAGTGATAGCAAAATCTTACAACCACATTTTAATGGTACATGTGTTGGAAGGTACCTTAGAGAGTGCAGTCATGCCAGGGAGGCCTATTCTTTCCTTACCTGCACCAGTCTCCTGAAGACTCCAAAGGTTTTACTACCTTCTGCATTTTACCTCTTGGAGGGGGGGATTAAGAGAGGGGTGCTAATATCCTTAACCCTTTAGTGCACGCCTGTGTGTGGCCAATGATTCCTAGTGTTCAGTTTTGTGGCAAAATGTATTAATACACGTGGTAGCACTCATGTTCTTAGATGCCAGGACAAATGCCACATGCTTTCATCTTGTCACATCCTACATCACATGAATTAGACACACAAGGACAAAATATAATCATCCTGTCAGGCCTCTGCAACACCAATCAGAGTTTGGACTGTGCAGTTCACTGATAAAATGGCAATTATCCTTGAACATAAGCATGGCGTCAATTACTTTTCAGACCGTTATATTGAGCACAGTATTATGTCAAAGGAAGTGCTTAATTCATTGGCTATGGTTACTTTCTTTTAGGGCTCTGCTTGTTCTCTGGGCTCAGGGAACAATGCAGTGCTGTAGACAGGAAGTTAGGAATTGTGGAAACAGCAGACTCTGTGTCCCTGTGCTCTGGCTTCAGCTCTGCCCTTTGAAAGTGGTCCTTCACAAGTCAACCTGCTCCTAGCAGCTGCCCCAGCTGCCTTCTCAGAGGCACCTCACTTCTTAGTGCTTGTCTCTCTGTTTTAGTTTCATCATTTTTTAAAAATGGTCGAGTCTTCTTACGTGGAAGCATGATTTTCCAGAAATAAAACTGGAAATAGCAAAAGGGAGTTTACAAACAAAGACTCTTCGATCAATAGATATGCAGTTACAATTCCAGGGGGATCGTTATTGAATATGGGTTATTAATGACCTTTGAATCCCATTTCTCCCAATGCTATTAGCTATTGAATGTCTGACTTCCCTTACTGATTGAATTATGAACACCACATAAGTGTGTAGGGTGGCAGCCTGCTTTCTCAGTCTCCCCAGGGTTGTTTTGTAGGAAACAACCCTAGTCAGGGTTGAAAGTCACATTTGTGAGCTTTCTGCAAGATGGCTCAGCCACTAGTTTTCAGGAAAGTTGAAATGGAGGTAGACTTTGTGTACTTGATTATAAATATTGGCAATCAAGATGCAATTTGCATTTATAGAATATTAAATATGAACTATTCTGTCTTCTCTACACATTACAGACATGCTGTTTTTCAATTTCCAATGAAATAAACCAAAATGCACTGTGTGTTGCAGGGAGTGGGGTTGAGGTGTAAGCCTATGATAATCAGTTCAAAAATAAGAAAAGCGGGGGGCATATAAATGGTAAATGACTCACCACGTTCCTCAGAAGTATTGTATGATGATGCTCTCCACTCTGCCGTCATACCTGAACCCTTCCCATGATGCCAAAAAGCTTTTCTCACACAGAGTATGCCTGTGAGAATCTGAAATTCTATGTATACTAGAGTTCTTACAATTTCTATATTGCAATTGGATTATGCAATGAGCAAGAGAAGGGTTGGAACTTTGTGTGTGAGCATGTGCGTGTGTGTGTGTGTGTGTGTGTGTGTGTGTGTGTGTGTGTGTGTATAAAAAGACAGAATATTATAAAATAGCCAGGTGATTAGAAAATATGTCCCTCCTGACTTTTATTTCTCTTTTGAGTGTTATCATATATACTCAACAGGGAGTTCAAGTCCTGTTTGTTTCTATTTTGAAGACATCACTTGTCACAGGGGTGGAGTTGCTGGTCACCTGTGGCCGGGGCTTTACAATACTAGAACACTAATTTGCTTCTCTACAGAGAACAGCACTTTTCCCTTGGAAATCTACTTGTCTTCTTTGGTAATATGTGGTACTGTGCTCTGATGTTCAGGAGTTCAGAGGAGAAACAGTAGGTGTCACTTGTCACTTAGCAACAAGGATCCTACTTTTTATCGAGCATTCCTTTAAGTCAAAATAGCTCTAAAACATACCACTTAGATTTGCATTTCTCTCCAGAAATATTTAGATTAAGCTTCTAATATTTTTAGTTTCCAGGATATTCACTGTGACAGATGAAACAGAAATAAATTTAAATAATAAAAACTCAGCTTACATGGTAGAAACTTTAATACTTAAAGTACAAACTGGGACCTATTATACAGTATCTCAGATTTACATGCGCAAAACCGGCCTGTCAGGTTCCCTCTTCAGCTGTTAAACTTATGGTAACTGAATGGAATATGTATATAAATCTTTATTACTTGATTTCTTTTCATCAGTACCGGAAAATGCAGAACCACAAGAAATGAAACAGTCATTTATAAACCTCTGTCTCGAAAACTGAATTCCAAATGGGCTTGCTGTAACAGCACCAGAATTCAATTTGCCTGAAACAGAACAACTAAATTACCTTTGAGCAGAGAGTGAAATGCCCTGAGTCGTCAGATGGCTATAAACACATCCAAAATGTGTTTCTCTGTCTCAGTTTGAACAGACATAAAAGCACTTCCAGGAGACATAACAGCAAGTGGACAGTCAATCCTCAATGCTTGCATGTGCTTAACTGTAACTTATAAAGGTTGAGAGCCTAACAGAGGGCTGAGCTGTGATGGAAAGGGAACAACCTTGAAGTGTAGAGAAGCTCCCTGCCTGGACCCTGGAAGGTATTCCAAGTGACACTTTATTTGTAGAGAACATCCCTCTTTGCTACAGCCAAGGTTACTTCTGTAGTGCATGGTATAAAGTCTTTGAATGCTAATAGAAGCTGGATAATCATGTGTAGAAATTCAGAGAGAGAGAGAGAATATGAGAGAGAGAGAGAGAGAGAGAGAGAGAGAGAGAGAGAGAGAGAGAGAGAGAGAGAGATGAGACAGAGGCATCTCTGGTTTTTAACTACTAAAAAGAAGCCAACACAGCTGTACTTTCTCCTGCTTCTTCTGACTTTAATACACATTTTATTTCTGGTTCCAGGCAGCACCATTTTTATTGAGAACAAATCTAAAATTCTTTCCATGACCTTTCTACTTCCTCATGTTTGTATTTCTTAGAAGGATAACACATCCTTTGCTGTTCTTTGTCTAATGACAATAAAGAACAGTCTTAGAAACCAGGCAAGTGAGTTCCATACTATGTGATGAGGCTTTAAAAATTTCTCTAAAGATATATTATCACTTTAAAAGATAAACACAAATGTGAGGAGTATGCATACGTGTGTATAGGTGTCCCAAGGAGTCCAGAGGCATATCCTTCTGGAGCTAATGGCACAGCTGGTTTGATCTACCCAACTTAAGTGTTGGGAACTGAACTTGGATCCTCCACAAAGGGTAGCAAGTGTTTTTAAGCACCAAGCCATCTCTCCAGCCCATGTTTTTGTTCCTTCTTTTAAATTTACTTTTACTTTAAAAATAAAACCAGAAGGAAGTGTAGTAGCCCCATATCAGACACATGGACACTGAACAGTTTGACCCTTGCACCCATCCAACACTTAGTTTATCCAATAACATAGAAAATCACTGGAAAGAATGCTGGTTTAAGTTGATGAATTCTAAATGACTATTTCTGCCTCTGTAATTCATTTTAGCTTGATATTATTACTGCTCCTGGTTTGCTACTGCTAAACCAAAGAGAAGATTCTGTCGGAGAAATTATGTGATTCCCAGTAGCCAATATATGTGTGTTTTGTGTGTGTGTGTGTGTGTGTGTGTATAATATGTGTATGTGTATGTATATGTATATGTATGCCATGTTCAGTGGTCATTCTACTGAACAATTTACTCAGTACTAATACCATGAGAATATTCTCACCTTTACTTTAAAATTTACCTTTACTTTCTATGAGCTTCATAGAAACATAGGTTTCTATGAGCTTCTACAGAGCAAAATGCCACAGACCTCCATGTGCACTAATATATCTCATATCAGTCAACTAATGATGCTTAGTGTGAATGGCTTCTGCCACGCACTGCCAGAGAAACACAAATTAAAAGTCTATGTCCTTGATGTTATAAATTATCAGTAGACCATTGTCTAGCACAAGATTTGCACTTTAAATGTTCTATTCTAAGAAAACATAGATGGTAGTGATAGCCAACAATGGATATGAGATCTTTGTCACAAGTTGTTTTTTTTTTTTGTTGTTGTTGTTGCTGTTGTTGTTGTTCTTCATGTTTTTTTTTTTTTTTGATGTGGCCACTGATATTCAAAATGTCTCTGCTTTGAGAAAACTTACTAGATAATTTCAGAAATTTATTTGGCAGAGATAAGTAAGTTTAATTCAGAAATTGACGAGAGATTAACAGTTGCTGGAAATGTACACTTTTTTTTATATTTTATATTGTGCTTGGTTTTTAAGGGGAGGTGAGAAACCACATAAAGGTCCCTTAGCATGAATAAAATCTGAGACTCATCTGTTCTGTCACATGGCCTCCATTGAGCAGAATCTTTTTCATTTTTTTATGCTAAATATTTCAGCCACTGATTAAAGACTGCCAATCCTTCTGTGTATGGCATTTAAGGTTTTATAAATTACTATGTAAACATTTCTTCATTTAGGGTCAGCATGGGAGACAGAGAAAAATTAGTATCAGCCTTCCTGCCTCTGTGGAAAAGCAAATTGGACCTCCATGATCCTGGATGAGTTTTTGAAGGGCATGCCGCCAGTGGATGATGGCTCTTACATTAGAGAGCCATCTTCATAGCCTACATGAGCCTGCATTGTCTTACATTCACTTGTGCTATTTAATGTGTGTTATGGAGGCTCCCAGGCACAGCTAGATCTTTAACAGTCTCTTAGGAGTTTGAATTGGTGAAAAGCAAAATTCATGTCGTCTTAAAAACGAGGTGCTCTCCAGCTTTATAACATCCGAGAGTTCACATATAAGTTGCCGTGTCTGTGAGGGTAGGTGGTAAGATTAAACCATAAAGACTTTCACACAGCAGCTTGGGACAAAAATGTCAGATTCTGTGGAACCCTAAATTGTTTTGTTGGATACAAAATACAGGTTCCATCAGTTTCATCCTGGGCAAGTGGACCTAAAAGTAGGTTGTGTGCTCAACTAAACAATCCGATTCTTTGTTGAATCCCCAAGTTCTGTAAAAATGTATGGTATTATGTATACTTAATATAGTTTAATGTTTAAGTCTACAGATTGATTGTATAGATTATGTAACTCAGACCTAGATTACTCAAGTAGCATATCCACATAATAAACATAGAAAGTTCCTTCATGCGTTTTTTTCTTTTAGTTTTTAGTGTCTGGTTTTTTTTTTTTTTCGTTCACTTTATAAGCATTCATTGATCTAAAGTTCTCTAGGTCCTCCTTTGGGTACCCTTGGATCAGTGGGAGCGCTATGGCAGGACGGCCTTCTTCTCCCTGCAGAAACCCAAATTGTCAGGGATCAAATCAGTGGTGCAAGATGAGAACAGCATGGTGGTTGAGGTCCCCTTGATAGTTTCCTCTCCTTGCTAATATCTTATGTCTGTCTAGGGTGAGGGTGCCGGTGGGGGCGCATCTTTACCTCTTGCACAAAAGTATCATTCATGCTACCAGGGGTCTTGGTTCGTAGAAGACTTATATGTAAGATTGTGTTAGTGTTATTGGTTGTCTTAGTTAGGGTTTTACTGCTGTGAACAGATATCATGACTAAGCAACTCTTATAAGGACAACATTTAATTGGGACTGGCTTGCAGGTTTAGAGATTCAGTCCACTATCACCAAGGCATGCATCCAGGTAGGCATGCTGTGGACAGAGCTAAGAGTTCAATATCTTCATCTGAAGGCTGCTCGCGGAAGACTGATCCAGGCAGCTAGGATGAGGATCTTAAAACCCACATCCACAGTGACATACCTACACCAACAAAGCCACACCTTCTAATAGTGCCACTCCCTGGGCCAAGCATATACAAACCATCACATTGGCAGTTAACAAAATATTTAGCCAAAAATTAGGGAGTACGTAATGATGGATGTACTGCTCCAATGAAGTATTAACTCTTTTATATAAAACAGTAATGTGTTTAAAATCACTCAAAAAAAACCTCATGGCATTGCTGCCTTGTGATATCCAGAGAGTTTACTTCTCAATTTCTGTATCTGCCTGAGTTAAAGGATGCCCAAGTTCCTATCCTAAAGCTGTAGTTAGGTATAACTTGTGCGATCCTCTTCCTCTGTACTCTAAGTCACCCATTTGGTCATTTTTCACAGCTAATAGGTCACTTGAAGTACCTAATACAATGTCACTGTTATGTGGATATGTTATATACTACATTGTTAGGGGAAATAACAGGAAAAAACATATATGCACACTCAATACAGATACAGGTTTGCTTCCTCAATTTTTTTTCGTCAATAGTTGATCAAGTCCATGTATGGAGCTGACAGTGTATAGGTATGAACATTTATTAAAATATGATAAAAATAAGATATAGTCATGTCTTGAAATTTACAAGATTATAATCAGTTTTGAAAAATCTTGCCTATTCTCCTAAGAAGTTAGAAGTGATTGCAGTAAGTGCACATTGGAGACTACAATGGACAAGATGTGCTCGATGACATCATGTAGTTGATGACTTTTTCTGTATTTTAAGCAATAATATAGTATGGTTTTTATAAGGTAAAGTAGCAATTTATTCTGAATTGCATGAGAATACTTCTACTTTTTCATTAATATTTTAGTAATATTAATATTAAATATCAATTTATTATTAATATAATAATATTAAAATATTATGTTACTTAGTTTAGTAGCCTTTCCAGTAGTATAGTATATTGCAGGTCATGTTATGGGTGTGTCATGAGGAATAGTAAGAGATGGAGTAGGGAAATGCAAGCCATGTGGCAACACATCCTAAGACCATAGAACGCATAGACACTTCACCAGAGGCTTTAGCACCAAGAGAGTTTGCATTCTGTGGATGTACAAGGACACACATGGAAAGCCAGGTCATTGCCACAGCTCACAGGCATTGGTATAGACTGGGTACTGTCAATTCCGAGACGTGTCCCCTCTTGTTTGTAATTCCCAACCCAGAAAAGGCTGTGGCTAATAAGCTGGCTCCACCGAATGCCAAAGAAAACTTGTCTCATGCAGTGGAAATTCTAATGTGCGTTATATGATTGTGATGAATAAATGAAAGAGGTCTAAGAGAAGCAAGTGGGCTGGATGGCCTCTTGTGGTCAGAGTGCTCCAGGTCAGGGATGGTTACTGTATTTTTTGGAAATCTAGGTAGCCTGTGGATTTATGATGTTATGCCAACCATATGAATGTAAAATTTTTTGTTTATAATTTTTAAGAAGTGACATGCTTCAATTTAATGTTTAATAGTGAATTTGATTATTGACTAATCAGTCAATTCCCAATTCAGCCATATTAATTATTATCTACATGTGTGTCACTTAGAAGAGGAAAGTGATCATTTTCTCAAAAATTTTTTTCTTTAAAAAGTCTTAAATGTTACTATGAATAAAGAACTTTAGGCCCTAGCTTAAATATCCATGAGTTCTTTATATATTTACATATTTACATATTCACATCTAACTCAGCATTAGCCCTTTTCTCCTTAGCCCACACCCTTCCCCATTCTGCATCACTTTGTAATTCCTTCCTTTCTTCATCTTCATCTAGGATTTGATCTTCTCTTGCCTAGAGTATTGTCAGAGTGTCACAGCCGATGCTATGAGGCTTCCTCCACTGCCTCCTTCTTCAGGTGGCTCCCCCCGCCCCCACCCTTTTCCTGATAAGGAATGTTGTCCTTTAGAACTTACTCTCACAATAGCTTTTGGTATGTTTCCCTTGCAGGATCAATGTGACTGTAGAAACAAATGGATGAATGAATATCCATATGAAGAGGAAAAACCTAAAGGTTGGTTACTCATTGTGACTGCACCAGAAGTGTCACTGGTCTCTTGAGCAGGACATCAGGCAGTCCCTGAGAGCATTTCTTTGCCTGAATGAGGTAGCAGTCATTCAGCCTGACAGTCACCATATATAAAGAAAAATTGTTCTTTCTGTCCCTTTAAGCACACAGATATTTATAGATATTTAAAAAGAGGGTATGTCTTTTGCTCTTTATTCAAGTGTACTATCATTTTTCAGACTTAATTTTATTTATTTATTTTTATTTATTGCCCTGCCTCATGTGTCCTAAGCTGGCCTCACACTTACTGAGCACTGAGCATGACCTTCAACTTGGCATCCTGTACCTCCCTGGTGCTGAAGTTACAGGAATATGCCACTGTAACAAGTTCATCTGGTGCTAGGGTTTGAACTCAAAGCTTGATGCATGCCAGGCCAGCTGCGTAGCAACTGAACTAAATCTGCAGCTATTAAACTTGCAATTTAAAAATCAAATTTTAGATGAAAGCCAAAAATGAAAGACTTTTAAAGATGACCAATCACTAAGCAAAAAGCAAAAGAGCCAAATTTTATTTAATATGCAAGAGCTCCTCTAAGCATACTGTAAACCTAATCCATGACTGTGGACAAAGACAAAGATATCTGCAACCTAATTGGAAGAAGGTCAAAAATCAGTGAGTTTCAATGGTAGTCTAGCGCTTAGCATTATTTGTGTGTGTGTGTGTGTGTGTGTGTGTGTGTGTGTGTGTGTGTGTATGTGAATTATATGAGCTCTTCTGGTACTTCCCACTAGTTATAAAAACTCTAGATAATAGCAAAATTAGAGTATATTAAATAATCTTCATTTTCTACCATTTTAAAGAATCTGCAGAGCCAGCACAGAGCTTTATGGCTCAGAGCTTTTAATGTGGCTGCATAATACCCATAATTCCTTGCTCTTCTCCTTCCAGTGTGCTTACTCTTTCCACAGAAATTTACGTCGCAGGGTGTCTTCCCCTGGCAGCCCTTTCCCTGAGGTTTGTAGAAATGGTTTTCCAGAGTAGATATCCCTCCCCTTAAGATTGGTATTCTTCCTTCCTCACTGCTTAGTTTTTTTCTTTCTTTCTACTATTATGTTTGCAAAGGTCTCAGAGAGGAGTTAAGGAGTCAGTGATGGTAGCCAGGAAATCTATGGGGAGAATTGACCATATTCTCCTTCATATCCTCATAATTACTGCTGTGGGCCCATTGGATTGCTGGCAAATACCAGTGCCAATGTGTCTTCTGACATTCTAGTCTACTGGCTTTTTGGGAAAGGAAACTGGTATGGCTTCATGTTTTTTTCTTTCCTTCGTTCTTTTTTCCCCTCAAATTCCATAGTGTAAATACTCCCAATGCGTTTGGCCTTAGTAGTTTACCAGCTGGGTTACAAGATTCCTTAAAATTTAACAGTTGCCTTGTATGAGCTGGTGATGAGTTGAGTCTAGCCCATCATTAATAATACTATTTCAATGCTGATGTTAAAAACTATTCCTTGAGACTAGTGGGATAAAGCTAGGAAATTTCTGTTTTGTTACTTCACCTTACTGTGTCCCTGACTACTTGTCCTCTTCCTCTTCCTCTTCCTCTTCTTCCTCCTCCTTTTCCTCCTCCTCCTCCTCCTCTTCTTCTTTTTTGTGTTTTGAATGGATCAGAGTTAGCTTTGTGGATTTGTCATTTTTGGCAGTGTCCTTGTTTCTGATTTTCTGTTGTCAACTGAGGATAGTGACAGAGCCAATCCCGCTGTCAGCGCTAGCCCTGAGGGTGAAATGAGGAAGACTGACTGTAATATGCTGAAGGAGAGTCTTTCCAAACACCACACCGCCACACCTTGTTGCTCATTAGTCATGAGTTCCAAAGTCTCTGTGGAGGGAAGGAACAGTGAGTTTTTGATTATTTTTTTACTTTTTTCATTTTTTCTCTTTTGGTCTGGGCATAAATAAAGCCCTGCTGGTAGAGTACTCAGTTATGATGCCTGAGGTTCTGAATTTGATCTAGTATTCCCGATCCTGGGTGGGGTGGCACACCGCTAGAACCCAGCAGTCAGGATAGGAAGGCAGGAAGAAGAGAGTTCAAGGTCATCTTCACCTGTATTTTTTATTAATGATTTTCAGCCATATTTTTAGTTATTGTTTCCTGTGGATAGAGAGCACATTGACACTTGGGTTTACTTTCATTTGAAAGTTGTGGCCACTTTACCAACATTTGATTCATGGAGAATTTTATTTAATTTAATTTTTTGACAAGGCCAATGTTAAGACTAATGATTTCTTTAAAAATACCACTTGAAGAATCATTTCTGTCATCTGCATAATTGAAAAGGGATTTGAATATGGCTCCTCTAGTACTTTTGTACACTTCCAGCTTGCCAGTGGTGATAAAACTTTGCCAAGAGCCACAGAATATCATGCTGTGCCTCTCGGCCTCAGTTCTAAAATGCAGATAGCCTGCCTGGGATTTGTACAGTGGCTGTTGTGTCCCGGAATCACGCTTTCAGGACTTTTTTACATCTGCCTTCTCATTAAAAATATACATCCCCATTAAATCCTTTTCTATATGCAACTTCATTCCACTTGAGTTCTTCCCTCTACCAAGAGTCAGTAGAAAACATCAAATAAAATTTCAAAACATTCTAATCATCCACTCTGTCCTCTCATAAATACTGTTACCAGACTGGTGTTTACACATGAATGTGGCTCGATAGTTGTCCCCACAGTGAGGATAGTGGCTTCTGTGGATGTGGCTCCTAGTCTCTTTGATATTTCAGGATGTCATGTTTACTTGGTACTTCTCAGCAGCTGGCTTAGAGCAGATGTTTAAATCACAGACTTGCATATATATTATTCTAGCTTATCAGAGTCGAAGTTAAAATCTCTTCACATGATCCGCAGCTGCTTAAATTGCCCAGCATCAGCACTGGGTACTGTGGAGTTATAGCATGTGGGTATCAAGACGGCAGTAGTTAGAGTTTCCTCTCTCAGTGCATACCAAAGAGTTTGCTTACCGGGATGGAAACGGACAGTGTGGCTGATATCCTTTTCATCATGTCCCCAGGATTAATCTTCAAGTAAGACAAGGGATGGTGGAATCCAGATTTTCTTCCATCTTGAACTCAGTAGCTCTAGATGCTCAGAAAGCCACAGGAGTGAGAATGAACCAGGCAGGGCCCTGAGCCTGGGCTGTGCTAACTCCCTTCAGAGTAGCTACCTGTTCTATCTGCGTAGAATCAGAAACAAGCAAATCTTGGCTCTACCGTTCTCTCACTTGCTCTTGGATTTCTCCTTTGTGAATTTCAATAATCTCTTCTGTGAAGTAGAACTAGTACCAGTTGATGTGAGTGAGTGAGTGAGTGTGTGTGTGTGTGTGTGTGTGTGTGTGTGTGTGTCAATATATATATTTCAAGATTTATTTTGCAGAGTGGGATTATTTTGCTCAGTTAGTAGAGTTCTTGCCTAGCAGGCACCAGTCCTGAGTTTGACTCAACTCTTCATGAAACAGACATATATGGCATTTGTCTGCCCTCTCAGCACTGCAGAAATAGAGAGAAAATAAAATCAGAAATTCAAAGCAACACAGCAAGTTTTTAGGCTAGCCTGGGACATATATGATCCCATAAAAAATTAGGAAAGAAAAAAAAACCCAAAAATAAAAGTAAAAAGGCCATTGAAATTAAAGTTATGAACCCACAGGGTCCTGAATTGCTCCCGAGTGGTGTTCCCCTTTGTATCACTAGGCAGAGACTCATAATGCTTTAACTTCTTAGTACCGAGCATTCTCAGGGCTGAAGTTACCCTCAGGAGCCTTGTAGCTTGCAGGGCAGAGCATGTCGTGGAGGCTGAAATACAGACGAAGCTTGCCTCCCCACTTCAGATTTTTTTTTTTAAGCTCCTGGCCAGGATGTCTGGGAACTGTTCCCTATCCTAGGAACTCAATAACTGTATGGAGATGACATTCTGAAGTCCTTCTCCCTATCTTTCCACGCTTACCTTCTTTCTGTGCCCTCTATTCCACAATGTTGCCTGAGCTGTAGAGCGGTGATATAAACCCCCTGTTTAGAACTAAGCACTCACTAACTGCTGCTTCTTCTTATAAGCGCAGGCATGGGTCTGCGTTAAACACCTTTCACTGCAAAGAGAGGCTTCTATAGTTAAGGATGAGAGTAGTGCTTGTATCTGGAAAGCACTTTGACATTATGTCAGCTCTGCGGCAGATTTATCTCTTAGAATTAAGGGTACATGTCTTATTTAAAGATGGCATTCAGTACAGCAGCCAGCATCTTTCAAAGAAAATTCCTTCCTCACTTATTCCTCTACCTCTCTTGTTCATAGGTTTGTTTCCTCGTTCTTGGTAATAGAGGTTCATAATCTTCATGTCATCATGTGTAGAGTACCTGACCGATATAGTCTGTATGGAGTGCCAGAGTATTTGAAGAACAATTACAAAAATTATATGGCCTTCTCGTTGCATCTAGCATTTCGATTAAACAGTTTTAGTTTAAGAAGACTGTTGTAGTTGTAGAGCAAAATATTATGAAAGATGTAAATTTAAGCTTAATGCCTTTTGGTGAGCATTTCTTTGAGGGCAAGGTGGGCATTGAAATTGGGACCCACTGTATCACTCAGGCAGACCTTGGACTTGAGTGATCCTATAGGTAACTGATGTCATGCGTGACTTATGTGTCTAATTTGTTTGATGTGATTCACGTATACACATTATTATTGTTGCGTTAGTTCTTAGAATCTCACTGCGCAGCCCAAGCAGACTTCAAACTTGGGCTCTTTCTCCCTCTGGCTCCTGAGTCCTAGGATGTTCACTGAAATAGTTTTCTTTACACAAACTGATGCCAGCAAAGAATGTTATTATTCTTTTAAAGAGCATTTTGTTAACAAAACACAGGTAACAGTGAACTCAGTCAGGCATTGGGTACAATCATTCAACTTAGCGTTTACTTAGAGTTTCAGTGTGCTGTCTAGACTAGGAGATGTCAGGCCCATACATATTTCCTAAAAGTTAGTTAGTTAGTAACCTTCACCAGGTCCCTCACCTGCATGTACAGTCAAGTTAATGCCAAAGCACATTTGCTCTAAGAGTTGTTTTCTGTGGCATGGTGTTACCACAGGCTGGTTTAAAAAGAACACAAATTGGTTATCTTGGGCTTATAGTAGTCAGATCTCTAAATGGTTATATTAGGACACTGGCAAGGTTTCTTTCTTAAAACTGGGTAGTGGACTTCACTACATTTACAGCTTCTGAGATTGCCCACATTCCTTGGGCTCCATTCTCCAATTTCTCAGCTAGCTGTCCTGGCCTCCATTTCATTTGTGGCATCCTCCTGGCTCTCTTGCACTATCTTGCTTCCACAGAAATGATCCCTGGGATGACTTTGAACCCACTGAAGTGATACACATGTCATCCTTCTTCTAAAATTCGAGTGTTAATGGCCAGTTTCTGCCTGCATTGCCATTCCCCACTACCATGCACCCCAAGATGGCAGAACGCTCAACAACTGGGACCTTCACTTTCCAGGGACCTTGGTCATCCTACCAACACCAGGTTATAAAGGGCATTCGTGACTGATTCTGCAGGTATAGATCATGTTTCTTTTGGAGACAGGATCATATAGCTGGGATGGACCTGATGTTGCCTTTTTCTTACCCATGCCATACAATGGCTGAACTTAGAGGCATGGGTCACTGTACCTAGCCCATGTGTCACCATTTTTATGAGTGTTTGAAATTTTGGGGAAAAGTCTATTTATTTTTTGCACTAATGTTCTCAAACTTTACACTGATATGTGTCAGTTGTAATAGATTTGGAGTGAAAAATGGGGG
>JADRCD010224044.1:0-12663 GCA_019843815.1 Montemys delectorum | reverse complement strand
AATATCTCTTAATATGAAAATTAATATTACCAACTTATCCTAATTGATTCAAATTCAAAAGTATGAGGAATTGAAAATTTGTTGGCTATCATCTGGTGTTCTCTCTAATTTTGTAATTGGAGAAATAGGTCCAATATTGTACAATCCATATACACCTTCTGCTTGTTTGTACCTGACAGTGTCTTGCCAGGTACCACATAACGGTCTTGAAACCATGCTTCTCCTATCTCAGCCTTGCTATTAGTAGGATTGCTTATTTGATGTTTTTACACTATCCTAAGGTTTTCAGAATAGCTTACACATTTCAAAAGTATTTATATACCCCAAAGAAATGTAGACAATTAAATTGGGAGGTGGCTTGTAAGAGAAGAACAAAGAGTAAGACCGAATGCTTTGCTTGATGTTTGTAACTATTGTATTAATTTTGAAGAGCACTTTTTTATAAGTTACTCTTTCTCTGAGATGAATGCTTTTCAAAATTATCACAGCCAATGAACTAGAATCTTACCCACACCTAATGTCTGTGCCACCCCCTAAGCATTGAAACAGTTGGTGAATGACTTCAAGGATAGACCATCTTAATAGACACACCATTTCTTAAATGAATGTAACCTGTTCTCTGTGGGCTGAGAATGAAGACAATCACTCTAGTCAAATAGCTTTGACCATAGCAGGAAAGGCACAGAGAACTGTCAACTCTTAGCTTAGCTACTAGGGAGGTAAAATCGTTTGGTGATGTGAGGGGCATTGAAGTACAGTCTTATATTATAATATAAGACTTTAGAATTCGAATGTCTAAAAATTATTCTTATTTTGGGCTTCTACCACAGTAAAAGCCAAGATTTTAAACTCTACTAAAAACAAAACAAACAAACAAACAAAAAGACTTTATATATTTATGTTCATTAAAAAAAACTAGTAGTGATGCATTATTTTAAAATATACAGCTAATATGTTTGGAGTTATCTAAAATTTATATTGAGAAAAATGTATGTATTCTCAGTAATGCTGCAGATAAGCATCTACATAAGACTCTTTAATTGATTGTTTTATATCAAACAACTTTTATACTATTCATTTTTATTGTTACAATATTTTATAAATTTTAAAGAATGTGACAAAATTTTTAAAAAAAGGTATTGCAGGTATTGAAGGGGGGTCTCTGGGAGGAGTTGGGGTACAAAAGGGAAAGAAGTATGTGATGTAATTCTATTTACTTAAAATATGTTTTTAAATGTTAACAAATTCAGATAAACTGAAATTATGTATCTTTTCTCATCATAATGCAATAAAACTTAAATCAATTAAAAAAAGAATAACTGATAATTTTTAAGGAAGAAAATTTTACTTTGTCTTATAGTCTCAGAGGTTTGAATCCATGGTTGACTGGTTCTATTGTTCTTTGGTCCATGGCAAGGTAATATGTCTCGTTGGGAGCCTGAGGCAAAAGAAAATGGCCATGTCAGGAAGAAGATAGGGGTAGGACAGGGTCCCTACATACCTTGCAAAGACACACTTTGTTGTCAAGTTGAGGGAATTTAGGAGGCAAACTTCTAGATTTGTTTATGAGGGCATTTCCATAGAGGTTAAGCGGGGTGGGAAGATCCACCTTGAATGAGGGCAACACTATTCCATGGTCTGGGGTCTTGGACAGAGGATAAAGCAGAAAGCAGGTGAGTATTCAGCATTCGTCTCTCTCTCTCTCTCTGCTTTGTGACCATAGAAGCAATGTGAACAGCTACAACTTCTTTCTGATGCTACGCCTCTCTACTATGATGAACTGTGTCCCCTTTAAACTGTGAGTCAAATAAGTCTTTCCTCTGCTAAGTCTCTTTGTCAAGTCCTGTGCTTCAGAAGTGAGTAATGTAACCATTATGTCCAATGACCTAAACTCCTCCCCTCATAACACTCCTATAAACATTTAACTGCCACCTAGTCATGCCAAAAACTTCAACTCACAGGTCTTTGGCTGATGTTCTAGACTCAAACTATAGTGTGGAAAGTGTAGCTCACTAGCAGAGTGCTACCTAGCATGCTGCAGGCCCTGTGTCCAATTCTTGGTAGTACAAAGAAATAAACTTACACACAAACTATGTAATACAGGTCAGCAGGCCAAAGAAGGCAGAAGATCACAGTCTGGGCCCCAAGTTCATGAATAAGTCAGAAAGGGATCTAGGAAACCAAGCCAAGTACAGAGAGTTCGTCCAAGATATGCTTAAGGGTGGGAAACAGGAATCAAAGAATCTTCAGAGGGAATTGGAGTTGGTGTTACGTTAAAGCCAGAGCTTCATCCTTGTCAGTCCCTCAGAGGCAAAAATTGGTCAGTAGACAAATTTATGAGTTGTCAGATACAACTCATAAACACTGCCATTACATCAAAGCCAAACCCTCCCTGACTACGGAGCTTACCAATGATACAGGGAGATTTGCTGCTCAAATAACTAGTGATTGACAATACTCTACAGAACATTAAATCGAACTAATTTTACATCACTTTTTTTTTTTTTTTTTTTTTTTTTTTTTTTTTACCGGTCCCATATTTATTCACTTCTTCCTAAAATAAGTAAGGTAACCTTCACTTTGGGGAAGTGGTGGAGAACCAACCACAAAATCAAATGACATTTGCTTCCAAAATGTAATTGCCACCACTGGGCAGAATGTATCTCTCCCTTGCTGTCCTGGGCCTGGAGGTTCCACACTTAATGGTTGCTACTCACACAACTGCTGGGAGTTCACTTAATGATTAACAGAGTCTCAGTCTCAATTGTAACAAACAAAGCAAAGAGAAAGGAGCTGCACTGACTACTACTAATGTCTTCTTAGCGTGGCTAATGCTCCCTTCCCTGTGCATCCTATGTGTGAGCCTCAGATGGTTTCTTCAGAGCGGTCAAGGATCAGGGACTGCAGGTATGTAGTTTGCTGACCACCAATAAAGGTTTTGCGATGTTTACTCAAGTCATTGGCCTTCTTCAAAAATGTGTCACACATATCTTTGGCGTTTACAAGCTTGGTTTCATGGTCCTCTATAGCTGTCTGTAAAATCTTCATTTGCCGCTGAGTTATAAAACTGAAGTGTTCTTCTTGGCCCCTTGTGCTGCGCACCTCATCCAGCCACTTCTGGTACAGAGAATCAAACCTTTCACAGTACACAGACTTAAGCTCCTGCCTTGACTTCTGCTGAGCTTTCAAAATACCCTGGAGGTTTTCATTCAGGCTTCTGAAAGAGGCATTTACATCCTTTTCAAACTGCCTCCTCTTTTCCATAAGAAACCTGGTAACATCACCTTTGAAATCCTGCATCCTCTTCTGAACAGGCTCCCTGGCCTCTTGCACGTCTGATCCTGAAGAATGGCTGCCCATCTCACTGCTACCAACTGCTGGACTGTCCGCAGGGTTGGCTGCATATGGGTTCTTGGAGTCATCTGATGGGAGGGTCTTATCTACCCTCTGGCGCTTGGCACTTTTCTTCATGGCCTTCTGTTCCTTGTTTGACCTGGCTGGAACCTTCCTGGGTCAGGCAGGACTCCCAAGATGACCCGCAGCCTGTGGAGGGCATGAAGTCTCTGGGCTCACAGACAAGGAATATAGAAACCAGGGATGTGAAGCATGCAGGCAGGCTTGTCTCTTCAACAGAAGGGATGTATATGCTGCCTCTTTTCCACCCAGAAGGCCTGGGTCTCGAGCTCTCTCGTTGTTCAGCCGGGGAAATACACCTCCTACAATACTCCAAAACTCCACTTACACTGGAGGAGGGCAAAACTATTGGGACATCACTTCCTCAAGGGTTTGACTTTGGGTCTCACGAGAACTTGTTGCTCAGCTAGGGAATCACACCTCCCACAGTCCCCCCAAACGCCTCTAACCACTGAGGGTGGGCTCGGCTATTGGGCGTCACTTCCGGGAGGTTTTAACTGGGGTCCCGCGATATCTTGTAGCTCAACTGGAGAATTACACCTCCCACAATCCCCCCAAACTGGAGAATTACACCTCCTACAATCCCCCCAACCCCTCTTTCCATCGAGAGTGCTCACAGTACTTTGCCGTCAATTAAGGAAGGGGTTTACATGGTGTCCTATGACACCTTGTCGTTCTGCTAAGGACATACACCTCTTACACCCCACACCCCCACACCCTTTACCCTCGAGAGACGGCTGAAATATTAAGAGGTCGATTCCAGAAGGGTTTCACAAACTCCGCTGTTGGGGGTGATACCTTGTCGCTCAGAGATGTAATTACTCCTCCTACAACCCCTCACCCTCCTACCCTCGAGACTGGGCCCTGCTCTACATCACTTTTCTATGGTGTTTTTAAGATGAGGACACATATTGGTCATAGTACAGATTTATTTTAAAATGTTGTTTTTTTTTGTTTGTTTGTTTTGTTTTTTATGGGTGAGATAGAAAGGAGAAAATACAATGAATTTTCATCTGGTTAATTATAGGACCAGCTGTTTCAAGAAATCTAAACAGTAGAATAGAATGACGGCTCGAGAGATAGCTCAGTTGGTAAAATAATTGCCTTGTAAGCCTGATGATCTGGTTCTTGTAGTAATGGTGCTGGGAGAGGAGAGGCAGGAAGGTCTCTGGAACTCTATGTCCAGAGAGTCTAGTGTAATTGGTGAGCTCCAGACCAACAACAGACCATCTCCAAGGAAGTGGACAGTGTTCCCAAGGATGACATTGAAGACTGGTGGATTGGAGATTTAAAAACTACATCCAGAGGATATAATCTGAACACACAGCTCAAAACGGCAAAACTGGAGAGGCTATGACTGCCATCCAAGTATGAAGCCAGGGAGGAGGTTATTAAGAACTTATTATCCTATGGAGACTCCATATGCCAGAAAGGAGGACAGAGTCTGAATCCAGAGAAATAAATCAAAGGTTGGAAGAAGCCGGGCAGCTAGCCAGTCTCCATGGCATAAAAATGAGCGGGACTAGGCCTGCTGTGAGAAGGCCAGGGGCAGAGGGAGTTCAAATAGATGAAACTGGGCCTTTCTGTAACTCACCCCAGGAACTCTGAGCATCTGCCAGATGTTCCTTTGAGGTGCCGTTTGGCAGCAATCACTGGGCTAAGACAGGTCGGTACCAGGAATGTTCTGCTTTCCTTCTACTGTACCATTGAAACAATTTAATAAGTCTCTTGAGCCTGTAGCTTTGCTGGGTTCAACTGGAGGTTCACTTACTCCGTGTTTGTTGTCTGGGCCTGTATTTAAGCAGAGATTCCTCTAGGCTCTAGCATCCAATGACCTCACCAGGGGTTAGAGTCATCACTGCAGCGTCTGACTTCTCCTGTCTGTAAAATCACCACACGACACACACAGCAAGGTGGGTCTCAAGAAGAGCATCCTGAAGACTCAGAAGGGAAACTCTAAGTCCCAGCCTTGGATTCCATATGTCTATAGCATTTCATTGGGCAAATCAAGTCTGAGGGACACATCTGATCCAAAGGGGAAGGAAATAAATCCCAACTTCAGTTTGAAGAATGAAAAAGAATGTGGGGGGCCATCTTTAGGCTAGGGAACATTCTAACACGGAACTGTACTCTAAGCTCATTGGGAATTCCTTTACTAACCAGGAAAGTGCATGATGTGGAAAGTGTAACGAGGCAGAGTCTCAGAGACTTGATGTCAACGTGGAAATGAATACTTAGTAAAGAGCTTTCTAAAGATAAGTTGAAGGTGACCATGAGGAGCTTTGTAGTACATGGAGCATAGCCAAGTCTCACTGAATAGTGTGTGCACTGGATGTTGACACTGTGATTATTAATGCTGTGTCTGAACTCTACACAGAGGCTGCCAGACCATATTTTGGGAAGGAACCACAGAGATTCTTGTATTGGGATAGTAAACTCCTTAAAGTCAAACTCTAAGGAGCTACAGCTATCCTGTGGAAGGCTATAAATCGGCTTTCTTCTATTTTTCCATGCTTCAGAGCACCTACTCTCCTTCCAAGTATCCTCTTTCCTGACTTAGAAGATAGCCCATCTGATTTATTGGAGGTGAGTAATCCACCTGAGATATTAGAGGTGAATATCCCATCTGGGATATGAGTAGAGGTGGAATAGAGGCAGATAGCCCATCTGGGACATAGAGGTAGATACCCCATCTGAGATATGAATAGAAGTTGATATCCCATCTGGGATATAAGTAGAGATAGAATACAGGCAGATAGCCCATCTGGGATATGAATAGAGGCAGATAGCCTATCTGAGATATGAATAGAGGTGGATAGCCCATATGAAGTGTGAATAGAGAGGTCTAAAAAAGAAATATTTGGGGTTAGTGTTGTTATATAACATCTTTGTATACTTGTATTTTGTATACAACATTACTTGTTCAGCTAGAGCAAGTTAGCTATTTTTTAATCGGCTCTTTCTTTTATTTTTTAAACAATATTATATTTTTACTAATTCTTTGACTCATGTGATATCTCCCCAAGCTTTCAACTTCTTGGGACTGGAAACCAACGACAATGAGATAAATGAAGTGCCAGAAAAAGATTTCAGAGTCTGACTTTTCAAAAAGATCAATGACCCAGAAGTAACTCCGTCAGGTCCATGAGGTGAGGAAATCAGTTCAGGACGTAGACAAGAAAGTTATCAACGTGGATGAAGTACTCCGTAATTTAGAGGAGAAACTGTAAACTGTGGAAAGAAAAATCCATCTTCCGAGAAGAATGGTTCATTTAAACGGCAGTCATGTGGGTTAGCAAGGCTGAGTGAGATCAGCTGGGAAGAGCGCCTGGCCATTACAGATTTTCATTTCCCATCAACTATACCATTTTCCCTCAGCACCTGGCAGCAACATTGCCTGTCATGAGCCGACACATCTTTGTTGTAAGGTTAGCCATGGAAAACAACAGTGTGTTCTGCAGTAAGTAGGTAGAAGAGAGGCAGATAGCCCATCTGAAGTAGGAATAGAGGTGGATAGCCCATATGAGATGTGAATAGAGGGTAACTTAAGAACAAGAGGTCAGAAACACTGTGTAAGAAGCATTTGGAACGGTATTTTAGCTTAGCTGCACATTTGTGCAAAAGTTCTCTTTTTCTCTAAAGCTTTTGTTGCTTTCACTCATGGGCAGCTAAGATCACTCGTCATAGTGTCTAGAATGTCTGTATCCACTAGGTGGCAGACCGTGGTCATCACTTTAGGCTTCTGCAGAAGCTGGTCTAAACTGGAGAGGAGGAACTTGCAAATAAAACAGGGCCTCATGCTGGGAGCTGATGGCCAGGCCAGCTGTTACTGGGACAATAATGCAATTAGATCTTTACCACAAGGTCGTTAAGTAAATACCTGCATTCTGTCACAGGAGGAATTTATGGGAAATTAAGCTTTTTCTATTCAAAAAGCCTATTTAAATAGTCACATCTTAAAACTATTACAGATTGACTCTGGCAATATATACATATCTGTAGTGTGTGATATATATGTATGTATATATACATATATATGTATATATATGGTATGAATATATAAAGGTTCATACAATAGCATAGATGAGTGAATATACAGGGAGTTGTGATGATTAGCTTAACTGTCACCTTGACAGCCTAGGATCCCTTGGGAAGAATGTCAATAAAGGATTGTCTGGATCAGGTTGGAATTCTAGGCAGCTTATGGGGCATTATCTTCATTGTCTATTTGAGTAGGAAGATCCAGCCTGAAAGCAGGTGCTACAGCTCTCTAGTTTGAGACCCTGGAACATATAAGAGTAAAAGCTAGTTGGGCCTTAAACACACATGTGTCCATTTCTCTTTGCTTCTGACTGTGGATCTCAGGTGACTCATTATGTCGAGCTTTTGCCAAGGTGAGTTCACTACAATGATGAATTATAACTGAGTGGCTTAGTTGGGGTTTTATTGCTGTGGAGACACACCATGACTAAGGCGACTCTTATACAGGAAAACACTTAATTGGTGTTGGCTTACAGTTTCAGAGGTTTAGTCTATTATCATAGCAGGGGAAACATGGTGGTGTCCAGGCAGACATGGTACTGGAGAAGGATCTGAGAGTTCTACATCTAGATCTGAAGGCAACAGAAGGGCAGAGCTTGGGCACATGACACCTCAAAGCCCAACTCCACAGTGACACATTTCCTCCAACCAGGCCACACCCACTCCAACAAGGTCACACCTCCTAATAGTGCTCCTCTCTCTGGGCCAAGCATTCTGGGCCACTGTGCTTCTCCATAATTTATCGAATTATTTACATACTCCTTAGAGTGAGGGTTTTTGAAATTCTGTTTCTCTGTCTAGAATATCCTCTTATATCTTGTATACTCCTGTTCATTTATGAAGATCCTGTTCATAATTTACAAAGTTGCATGAGTCTATGGGAGTCACACCTACTCAAACCACTATTCCTAAAATGCTAAGTTAAAAGTAAAACTCTTTCTCCCTGAAGTTGCTTTTGGGCAGGATATTTGACCATAACAACAGAGATGAAACTGAGACATGTATATTAGAACAAAAACTTATAAATTTATTCGGAAACTGGACTTATAAATCAGGAAGTGTACATGTATAGTAAACTCATGAGCCAATCAGCTAACCGATATTCACTGCATTGGAAAGCTTGGGTATAAATGTATTTAACATAGTTTTAAAAATCTTAAACTCTGAAGATTTCATCAAGAAACCTTTTTCCTCTGAAGAATTTTTAGACATGGCATCAAAAGTCACTGCTAATTATTACAGCCCTTAATAGGCTGTCATCTAGGAACCCAAGCATCAAAATGTCTTGGGAAACAAAAAGCTTTCAGAAATCTCTAGTCTTTTCTACATCTTTACACAAACATTCTTGTACTTGTTAAATTTTATTTTTGCAGGTGGATTGTGCATGTGTGTTGGGGGTGGTCGGTCTGTGGAAACCAGAGGAAGATGTTGGGGGTCTTGCTCCGTCACTGTCTGCCTTACTTTCTAAGATAGAGTCCCTCACTGAATCTGGAGCTATGTTGGTGGCCAGTAGATGCCAGTGATCCAGGTGTGGGTACAGCCATGGGTGCTGAGATCCAAACTCTGGTTCCCATGCTTGTTCAGTGCATGCTCTTACTAAGCCATCGCTCCATCTCTTCCCCATGCCGTGTTCTAAGTCAAAATCTCTCAACTGGTATGAAACTCACCAAGCAAGCAAGCAAGCTAGAATGACTGGCCAGTGAGACCCAGGGATCCTCCTATCTTTGCCTTTCCTGCACTAGAATTATTAGTGCACATTACTATCCTTGGCTTTTTTTTTTTTTTTCAGTGTGACTCTAAACTCAGGTCCTCATGCTTGCAAGGTAAGCAGTTTATTGACACATTCATCTTCCCAGAAATGTATCCTTATATAAAGTGCTTCTCTCTTCTCAGAAGTACAAAGTCAAGGCTGTAGGGTAGGACATCAGGTACATTGAAATGGCAGTAAGCTGAGTGACATGTTTGTGTCTTCAGTTCCAGAACCTGAGATGATGTTCTTCGAACGATGAAAGGAACTTTGAAGGTGTCAAGGTTAAGTCAAGGATCTTGAAATGATACCTGAGTTATCGGGGTGAGCCCAATGATCAGAAGGGTCAGAGAGAGAGAGAGAGAGAGAGAGAGAGAGAGAGAGAGAGAGAGAGAGAGAGAGAGAGAACAGGAAAGTCAGAAAGGAGATTCCATGAGAAAGCAGGGCCACAAGCCACAGAATACAGGTAGGTTGTAGTAGCTGGCAATGTAGGCAGAAGATTCTGACTAACCACAAACCTTCAGCAGTCTAAGACAATAAATTTGTGCTGTGTTCAATAACGAAGTTTGTAGTTGATTGTGCCAATAATAATGCAGATAAATGTTCTGCTTCCTCTCACTATCAAGTGTATCATTTGTGCATAAGAAAATCTATCATATGTATTTCCTTGCCCCTCCTTTCTGTCTGTACATTGGAGGTTGAAAGCAGGTCCAGAATTATGCTCATGCCCTGCTCCTGAGATGTGTGCTCAGAAGCCCAGAGCTGCAGGGTATTTTGGTGTGTGTGTGTGTGTGTGTGTGTGTGTGTGTGTGTGTGGAGTGTGGTGTTTTGCCCAGTGATATGCCTGGTATGCTCAGTAGCCTTGAGAATTTAGTGGCTCTGAAAGATTTGGAATCTACTAGAACACAAAATATGCAATAAAAATACAGCAGCCTTACGAGGAAATGAAAGCTCCGCAGCTGTTCTTCAGACAACCTTCGATTTATTAAACCCCAGCTCCACTGTTTATAGCTCTGTCCTTTTGGGGAAGTTGCTGCATTTCTCTGAAGCTGTATTTTCTGTGCTGTGCTCTAGATTATCTCGAGGAGCAAATAAGGTAAGGCATGGGAAACACTTAGCATCATGCTGGCTTGTGCTCCATAAGTTGTCTTTCCCTTTTGTGGTCATGAAGCTTAGACATTAGACGTGCTCTTGATAGGAGGGAGAGACATGCTGGTATTCCTGTTGAAATGGTGGTAAAATCTGAAAAATATTTAAACAAGAGAGGCTAGTGGGGCACAGTGGCAGACACCTGTAATCCCCATTGGGCAGGATAAGGCAGGAAGGTCATGAGTTTGAGGCCAGCCTGGAACACACAGCAATAATTTGTCTCAAAGGAGACCAGAAATAAATAGAGATGAGAGGGATGAGATAGATAGTTTGATTGATTGATAGATATATAGATGTTAGACAGACAGATAGATAATATATAGACAGGTAGATGATGGAAAAAATAGACAGATAAATAGGTAGATGATAGGCAGATAGATGATAGATATAGAATCCTAGATTGATTGATTGAATGATAGATACTACATTACAAGGTTAAGTCGCACAATTAATAGCAGAATAGAGAAATGACTGTGTGTAATAGAACCTCAGAGGCCAGCATTCTCTTTTGATATGCATGCCAGCTGTAGCTGATGAAAGAAGCTAAAAAATACTCTCTTTATTCCCCATCTTTGACAGCACTGGGGAAGTCAAATGCAAGGCCCAATGATATTAGGCGAATGCGTCACCACTCAGCTACATCCCTCACTCTTGTTATTTCTGATAAAGCCATTCAAAGTAAAAGCAAAACTATGGCAGAGAAAATGCAGAGAGTGGCCACACACACAAACACACGTGGAAACCAGCACACGTCTGTAGAAGCTACAGTCCTGCTGTGGTGAAGCAGCGTGACGTGACGGAAGACAGAATTCCAGATGGGTAAGAGTCCATCCCAGCAGGGAGGCCTGGCAGCAAGTAGCAGGTAGAGTGGCGGGAACAAGAAGTGGAGCGATCACATCTTTGGCCACATGCACGAAGCAGAGAGCATACAGAAAGTGGGGGGAAGCTATAAACTCTCAAAGCTCACCCTCAGTGTCATACTTCCTCCAGCAAGGACATACTTCCTAGCCCCAATAAAAATGAGACCACAGAGAAAAATATCCAGATATCTGAGCCTATAGGAGACATTTCTCATTCAAACCATGACAACACTCAAACACGTGCATACACACACACACATACACACACATACATACATACATACATACATACATACATACATACATGCATACATACATACTCGGACACACACTATTACCCACACAAGTACACAGAGCCCCTAGAAAATGTCAGGCACACCAGAATGCCATCTTTCTTTCCCTCCAGGCTCCACTTCCTGAGAACACTCTAGAAATTAGAAATAACCTAAACAATAGGTGGGAAGATAAGAATTCTAAGTTGAGGAAGAAAATATTGATTTGCTTCTCTGACAAATAAAAAATATCTGTAATGGGATTGTTTCAGCCATAAAAAGGAACGAATTCATATCATTTTCAAGAAACTGATGATAATCATATTAGGAAAATTATGTCATTCTCAGAAAGGCCAAGATTTTCTCTCACGTGTGGATCTTAGATGTTTTTATTTTATTATTTTATTTTATTTTACTTTATGTGTGTGTAGCCGAGAGACTGTACGTGTACCACAGGCCTGCGGAAGTCAGAAGAGGGCCTTGGACTCCCTGGCACTAAGGCTCTAGGTGATCATGAGTCACCCACGCCGATGCTAGAAATCAAACCCAGGTCTTCTGCAAGAACCAGTGCTCTTAACTGCTGAGCCATCTCTCCAGACCCTGCATCTTAGATTTTATAAAAACAGATTAAATCATGTATGTGCATGTAGCAGCAGGGTAGAAGTAAAACTGCCTACAGCACCTAAGGAGACTGACCAAGAAGGGGTGAATAGAAAATTGTGGTGGGGTATTGGGGAAATGTACTCAAAGTATAGTATATACTTGTATGAATATGGTTTTATGTAACCCAGTGCAATACCAGGAAAAGAATTTTAAAACAATCCAGGACAGATGTATACAAAGATTTTTTTATAAACTGGCAAGAGGCAAGGCCATTCTCACCAGACAGCGTGGAGATTCTGGAAGAGAGAGGGTGGCATTATCCGCTCAGCATGTCTGTACCCATGTGTTTGGTACCTGTCGCACACAGTGTTGCATGCCACAGAGGCTCTCTCTCTGCCAGCCAGGCACCCTGCCCATCATCACTTTCAGAGAAGCCAACAACGCTGCCAAGTCAGATCCTGGTTTCAGCTCGTGTGTGATACATCTCTCGGCACCACCCACAAAACCCACACTCTGTGGGAGCCAGAACTCTTCCAGAGACACGTTTGTGTTGGCAGGCACATTCTCTGGAGCTCTC